>JBBMJZ010015516.1:0-11061 GCA_037833815.1 Zingiber zerumbet | reverse complement strand
TCCTGTCTTGCCAGACCCTGTTTGTGCCAATCCAATAATATCTTTGCCTACACCAATAGCAAGAACAAAGTTTTCCCCAGTAAAACTCCATTTTCAGTAACAAAAGTCAACTTTGAAATACACATCATAACAAGAAAAGGAATCAATTAGCAAAGTTCCATATCAAACTTCCAAATTATTTTCATCCAAAACCAATTAACAGTTTAAAATGATAAGGACAAATAAACTAAAAAATGGGAAGGGAAGAGAACGAACCTTCAAGAGCAAAGGGAATTGCCTCAATTTGGATCTTTGTAGGGGCTTTCCACCCCAAAATCTCACAGGCTTCCACCAACTCTTCCTTCAAACCAAGAGTTTTGAAGGTCTGCAGAGACCCGTCTTCCTCCATCTCTGAAAAACTAAACTAGCTCATGCATGTTGTAAACATAAACTTAGAAGAAATAAGCTAAACGATGACAAATATATGTCTTGACTCTTGAATGAACATATTACTAAACATCAAACATGTAGGCATCCTACATCTTCAACGCACAAATATACGAACATAACAACCAAAAAGAAGGGCCACATTTTGACAACCAACACAGGTAAATACGCTACGCCTTCCAAAACCCTAGACCTTAGGAACCCACCCAAGGGCCTCCTTGTTGTTCATTCATATAGGTGCACAGAAGTCACGAAGACAAAAGGATATTCAAATCAAAAGGAGCTTCGAAAATCAAAGAAAGGAGCGAGTTATCAGCGAGTGATAATGACTCAAGGAATGACTATACCTTGTTCGAACAGAGGATGAACGGAGATTTAGAATTTCCCAGCGTGAATAGAGGAATAGGAAGGATTTTTCAGCAAAGTAGATGAAAGGTTTTCGGAGGTTATGCGTGGGCGCTGTGGAAGGTTATGGAAAAAAGTCTAAGGAAAATAAAAATAGAAAAAAAAGAGAAAGAAAATGATATAAATTAAATTAAAGAAAAACTTAATGAAAATAAAAATAAAAATAAAAATAATTAAGATTTCATAATTAAGTTTTTATTATAATATTATATGTTAAATTTTTATCAATAATCTTAATAAACTTTAGCAAAAAATTTTAGAAAACAAAAATTCAAATAATCAAGATTTAAAAAAATATATATCAATATAACAAATTTTAAATAATATTTTTAAATTTTTTACTGATTAAAGTAAATATAAATATTCATTATTATTATTGAAATAATAATTTGTATTTATTAAAATTACTGATCAATTATTTTTATTGAAAATTTTATTTAAAATAAAATTAACTTGGTAACAAAATTTTACCAGAAAAAAATCATAAAAAAAAGATTTTATTTTTAATTTTTTAGAAATCAAAATTAATATAATTATTAGTTATATTTTAGGCTAAAGAAAAAGGATGAAAAAAATCAGGACCAATTTTTAAAAATTTTTACATGGTAAAATTTAGTAAAATTTAATATAATTACTTATTAAATAAAATAATGTTAATGATATTTATTTTTTAGATGTTATTTTTAATTTTTTTGGAAATAAAAATTAATATAATTATTAGTTATATTTTAGACAAAAGAAAAAGGATGAGAAAAAAATCATGGCCAATTTTTCAAAATTTTTACATGGTAAAATTTAATAAAATTACTGATGCGGTGATAAGGAGGGGCTCACCTTGTGGAAGGTCATTGCCACGGTGGAAAGTCAAAGTCAAATGCGGTCAACGATCGCCCGACTGGGAAGAGAAAGGCCCGATCCGGCATCACCTTCGGCTCGGCCACATGACGAGCTCCCGACGCTCAGAAGAGGGGAACGTCAAGTATATACAGGAGCAGGCCGAGCGACCACTACGCTCAACCCTGCATCAGTACTCGGAACGACAGCGGAGCAGAATTACGACCGAGCAGACCTCACAGAAGAGGCAAGGTTATGGCCGGGCAATAGGCTCACAGTGGAAATAACTACCGAGCGGCTATCCCGCTCGGCCAGGGAGCAGACTCATCACCCGAGTAGACAGTAGAGACCCGAGTCAAGCGGCTATCCTGCTTGGCTCAGTAAAAGACATACCGCTAGCTGGAGATATCCTTTTGGGGGCCCGAGCGGCAAGCGACATGATCGACGACTAGGTCAGACAGAAGATCGTACGGCGGAAGCTTCCACTGTCGCTTCAGAGATATGCTCGGCTCGCTAAGGTATTATGTCAGGAACACTTTACTGACACGTCTTTTCAGGGAAAGTTTTGGGAAGCGTGCACGCGCGAGAGCTCTATATAAAGAGGAGTCCAAGCTTCGTCGAAGGTATGCATACATTACTGTTGCTGCTACTGTTCCTTTGTTTTTTCGCTCCGTTGCTTTCATATATCGTCGGTGACTGACTTGAGGGTCGGAGGGCCAACGCCGAAGACCCCTTCACTGGCTCGGCACTTACGTGGTTGTGATTGCAGGTTCGATCGGAGTCTACGCACTGTCAGAAGGAGCGCCACATCCCCAGCTTCCGTCGCTATAATGTTAATGATATTTAATTTATTAAAATTATCAATTAAAATTTTTATGGTATCTTTATTAAATTTTTTTAGTATTTTTTTTAAAAATAAGTTAAATATTTTATTTAAAGAATAATATATTTAACTAATGATTTTTTAATTAACTAAATAAAGTTAAATTTGACTAAAAAATCTATAAAAAAAGACTAATTAAATTTGATAAGATAAAATAAAAAAATACTATTAAAATTATCGGACAAATTAAAATAGTGGTAAATAACTAAAATTATCGATCCAATCTAATTTTGGTAGATAAAAATTTAAATTTACCGATTAAATTTAACTTTGACAGTAAAAATAAATATTGCTGACCAAATCTAAATTTGATTGGTAAAAATTAAATATTGTCCGATATAACTAACTTTGATCGGTAATAAATTTATAATTGCTGATCATATCTGACTTTGGCCGGTAAAAAATTATAATTATCAGCCAAGATTCACTTTGCCTGGTAATTATAATTATTTACTGGTTAAAATTCATTATGATTGGTAATTTAAATATTTACGGGTCAAATTCATTTTGAATGGAAAATTTTCATAGTAATCTCATTTTTTTTCTAGTAGCATCTCTTTGATCCCAAAAGGAACTCTACTTAAACTTACAGTTTGATCATTTGGTGGTGTCGTATGGGAATATGACCTTTTTCTATTTACTCCAAAGCGTGAATGAGGGAAAGGACAGATGACACAAAATCGAGATACTTTCCCTTGTTTACATGTACAAAAATAAACGATGGATGAATTTCAAATCCATCAACTGATTATTTTATCTCTATTTTTCATCCTCTCGAACTAGGGCAAAAGCGAGCGGATGGCAACGAGTGAGAAGTATCATCTCAAAATCCCCTTAGCCTTCTCCTTGGACTCTTTGCCGGAGCACTCCACCCGCAACACCGAGTAAGCTTCCCCATCCCGGAGTCGATCCAGTCATCGCCACCTTCTCTTCTACTTCTCTCCTGCTCCTCTACTTCTCCACTCCCCCGCCACTAGAAACCACAATAGGGGCAGAGGATTCGGGGGCCTAGGTTGTAGCTATTTGTAGAGGAAGTGACAGTGGTGCAAACAAGACCAGTGGAGAAAGAGACGACATCAATGAGGAGGAAGAGTCACAGGACTCACGGGGTGAGGTTGGCAGTTGAGGCGATTTTGTAGAGGAAGTAGCAGTTGAGGAGGAGGTAGTTTTGGGAAGTCCGTGGTAGATAGAAGACATGCTTGATTTGTTTATATTCGTACAATATCATGAGACCATAGTGTAACTAGCAGAGTTTACTCTTGGATGTGATTATTACCACTTCCTTGTCATTATTAGTTTTTATGCTTATATACATCCTATCTACTCACGGAACTATCTATGGTAGAATGTTGCTCCCGCAAATAGTGACTACCTACCCTGACTGCCCACAGAATCATCTATGGTAGAGTGTTTCACCCGCGGTCAGTGGTTGAGGAGCTAAATAACTACCTCATCTTGTCCGCCGACGGGACCATCTGTGGTAAAAGGTTTCTCCCACGGATAAGGACTATTTATACATCCTGGCTGCCCAGGGGACCATCCGTAATAGAGTGTTTCTCCCACAGACAGTAACTACCTACCCTGATTGCCCATGCGACCATTCGTGATAGAGTGTTTCTCCTGCATTCAATGGCTAAGGAGCTAGATAGCTACCTCATCCTGTCCACCCATGGGACCATCCGTGGTAAAGTGTTTCTCCCATAGACAGGGACTAATTATCTATCCTGTCTGTCCACAGAACCATCTGTGGTATAGTATTTCTCTCATAAATAGTGACTATGTACCCTGACTGCTCACGAGACAATCCGTGATAGAGCGTTTCTCCCGAGTCAGTGGTTGAGGAGCTAGATAGCAACCTTATCCTATTCACCCACGAGACCATCCATGATAGAGCATTTCTCCTGCAGATAGGGACTATTTATATACCCTAACTATCCATTAGACTTATTCATAGTAGCATGTGTCGCACACAGTCAAAACTTATTATATGCTTGTTATGTACTTGTTTTATACAGATGGTTTTTGGATGCACTATATGTACTGCTGATTTACTGGCTATACCTAGTTTAGCAGGTTAGTGGAGGGTTATGTAGTTGTTTATAATTTTATTAGCAGTGGATTATATTGGCATTCTTACTTTTGTAATAAGTATTTTACTTAAAATTGTTTCCTTTAATCCCTTTACACTATATAGTTCGTGCACTATCTTTCTTATACCCACTGAGTTGTTGTACTCACTACCCCTTATTTTCCCTTTAACTTGCAGGCTAGTAGGTAGAGGATGTATTATATCACTCAGAGGTCCTAGTTGGCAGTCACACTCGAGTTCGGATTTCTTTTCGAGTTGTTTAGGTTATTTTTCCACTGCTTATATTTACAGGTTTCTTTCCATATCGAATGTTTGAGTGTTAGTTTAGCTTGTTTAGTTAGTTTGTTCACATGTTTATGCATACATGCACACATTAGAATTTTAAAAACTTAAGTAATTTTTATATCACATTGGTGTTTGTCTTGGCTCTAACTGATTTGATATCAATTATTTCTTATATTGTCTCTAGGGGGAGTCATCATTTTTGGCGGACAAGTATACCCTCAAGGCATGATAGTAATAATCTTACCAACCCTTAAAATAAATCAATATGAAAAGAAGCGTTACCAAATGTTAGGCTCGTTTGAGCTTGTAGTAGCGTTGTGGTGTTGTTGCGTCGTTTGAAACTTGAGCACAAGAATGAGGCACAATGTTTCGACATCTAGAAAGCATAGTAGAGCACGTAAAATTTGATACTAAGGTTCTGTTCGAGACCTTTTTTTATAACCGACTTTGAGTGCATGAATCAGTTCCAAGTGCCTCCAGCAAGGCCTATCTGATCAGACTGCATCGGTGACTTAGTCATCTCTGGATGCTTGGATCCCTTTCGAGGCCCTAGACTGTTGATGTGGCATGCCCAAGACGAAGATTGATCCAACCTCTTCTGCTTCGACTTTATCTCTTCCTGGGTGGCTGGTTATTGATGTGCACCACCCAATCAGGGCGTACCACCTCATCTGAACGCGGGGCTCAGCTTCGATCTATCAAGGCACCTAGATCCGGTCGAGGTGTCTGGATCTCCGATTGCCTGGAACCTCTTCGAGAACCCGAATTTCCCTAATCATGGCCAACTTCCAATCACAACTTTCTACATCACAGTGTTGCACAAGTAAATAATATTATGATTGACAGGTTTCCAAGTTGTCTGGTCTCAACTTTAGGTCTCTCATGAAACCTTATGTTGGACCAACGCCTACTGCTCTTCTTTTGAGAGCGCGTCCTCACTACTCCTCGTGGGAGAGTTTACATGGTGTCAAACCTTAGTCTACCCAACTTGTTTGGACTTTTGCTTAGCTTGATCTAAACTCTTGGGACTTTTTGTTGGTGCAATTTCCATTGGTCAAGGTTGACCAGTTTGACTAAGCTTGAGTCTTGATGTTTGAGTTTTGATGTTTGACAATATATGGAGATTGCATGTGCAATTATCCGTTTAGAGGGATTATTGGTGTAATTCGGCTATGGTCAAGGTTTGACTAGTTTGATATGAACAAGAGTCAAGTAGGTCAAGGTTGACCGGATATTCGACTGGGAAGTCCTAACTGGAGGTTGGCAAGAGCAAGACCAACAGAACGGTTGAAAGAAGAAAATTTAAGTGGGTCGATGTTGACCGGGCACTGGGTGTGAAAGTCTCGATGAGTGAAGCTGGGCAGATGGAAATCCAGTGAAGCTAGGTGATGAAAAATTCTGGTGAGTGAAACCAGGTGACAAGTTCTCGTGAGTGAAGCTAGGTAGATGTAAATCCTAGTGAGTGAAGCTAAGTGATGAAAAGTCCTAGTGAGTGAAGTCAGGTAAAAAGTCCTAGTGAGTAAAGGTAGGCAGTGAGAAAGTCCTAGTGAATGGTTGACCGAACACCAGGTGATTAGAAGTCCAAGTGGGTTAAGGCTGACCAGACACTTGGCACAAGATGGTAAGGTGATTAGAAGTCCAAGTGGGTCAAGGTTGACCGGACACTTGGCACGAGGAGAAAAGTCTAAGTGAGTCAAAGGATTGACTCCCCAGCAGGTCATAATTGACCAAATACTAAGCAATAAGAAGTCCTAACAGGTCACAGTTGACCGGATGTTAGACAAAGAACCCTAGGACTCGAGTTCAATAGCTAGGGTTGCTGAATCGCTTAGGGTAAGCCATTCAACAGGCCTTAAGTGATCAAGTGATCACTTAAGGGTCTCTCTATGAGGAAACAGAAAGGGTCATAATTGATTAGGGTAATCGATTACAGCATGCTTAATCGATTACGATAATCGATTAAGCCAGTTATTTGCGAGTGTTCAGAGATATGCCTAATCAATCAGGATAATTGATTAGGCACATCTTAAGCGATTGGGGCAATCGCTTAAAAAGATTTCTACTTGAAACAAAAGTTGTGGTAAGCGATTAAGCAGGGAAGCTTAATCGCTTACGCTCTAACATATCACTAACATATATGCACTCCCATATAAGCAGGTATAGTCTCGCTAACATATATGCACTCATATAAGTAAACAACTATACTATAGTATCACTAACAAATGGTTACAAGCCTAAGTGTATCACTATATGGTGTAAATATCTTAGTATAAATCTGTAACTACGGTAATACTTAAACAACCCATGCATGGAAACAAAGAAGACTCAAGAGATATCAAATAGATCAAAAGGTAAGATCAAGCAATAAAAGATCAAGCTCAAGAAGTACCATAGAGTAGATATCAAGGTACAAATAACTACTACACAATCAGTGTAAATAATAAAATCATGTACTAAGGTCAAAGATACTATAGAAGACAAGTAAAAAATGTTCACCTCAAATGTAGAACTTCCTAGTAGTCCTCAAATCCGAGGCTCTATCTTGAGCGGTTGAGCCAAACCCTAAAGATAAACAAATACAGAGGCTAATTAAGTATCAAGCTAAGGCTAAAACAGACTTCATATAACTAATTTATTCCTACATTCTTTTGTATTAGCTGTATCAATTTCCTAATTACTTGTTATTAGGTCCATGGCTCCATTAATCCAGCTACCCATATACCATTTTATAAATCTAATGAATCCACAATTAACTCAATTAAATTACAAGCTTATTAACTAATCAAACCCATTAGTAATAGGGTTTAACCAACCTTACCCTACTGTTAGCCAGTGTCATTACATATGAGGGTTAACTCATCAACATCACCGTTAACAGAGAGTTACTCAACCCAAAGACAACAACCGGATTTTTCATACATCCAGTGGGCCGGATTAACCTACAGCAATTAATTGAAGGGAACTTAATCCATCCACCTCATTGTTAACAACAATCTCCCAAATCAACAACCAACCTCAAATTCCAGACTCTACTCGGTAACAGAATTAATTTGAACAAAACTTAGGTAAGGCAGAATTGTTACCCTTGGGTTTCTTCTTCTCCGGCAGTGGCTCCCGGCGGCCTGCGGAGGCAGCAGCAATAGGGACTGCTGCCCGAGGTCTGTCGACTTGAGATGGCTGCAGATCGGCGCTTCAGCCGTGTCCCAGGTCTCGGGCGATGGTCCACAACAACCGACAGTAGCCCCCTATCCGACACGGCAACCGCTGGCAGTGGCAACGAGGCGGTGTCGGGCGGCGTCGGGTGGAGGTGGTGCGGCGTAGGCGGAAATTACAAGGGGAAACCGGCACTTCCACAGAGGCCGGCGACGTCGGTGTTACCGACCTAGCCCCACACGAAGGGAGGGCAATGGCTCGTCGAGACGGCGGCGTCGACGATCGAGGCGTCGCGAGGGGCGGCGCGATAAGGGCAGAGTTGCGGAGCGGTGTTGGGTTTGGAAAAATAATATAAATTTTATAAATTAAATATTTCCACATTTAAATAGGATTTAAAAAAGAGATTTTCTTTCCATTCCATTTATCCCTAAAACATATAAAAAAATTACTATAAAATCTAACAAAAATAATAAATTCATATAAATATATTTCCCTCTTAATTTCACATTAATATAAATTTTTTTAAATAAATTTAATTATATCACATTTTAATCATTTTTAATATATGATCATGTCTAAAACTGCGGGATGAAGCGCTGAGCACGATGAGTAGACGATTACTTTGAGAAATAAGAATAATAACAGATCTGAGAAAACCAGAGTAGATCTGGAAGAACGCCAAGGAAGAATGTTTCTCGATGAGGAAAACCACGAATCAACTCTTCGATGAGTGATCTTTCCTCCTGCGCACTATGAGACCAACCAACAAAGCGTCAGTGATCTAAAACCGAGGTGAGAATCCCTAGTTAGGTCCTCTGACGTTCAAGTTAGTTCTCTCATTCCCATAAAGAAGAAAGAAGAATAACAGTAAAACTAAAGTGGAATTAGGGTTTGAGTTGTGATGTTACGCATACCTTGTCAATGGAGAGGATTCTGTTTTTTATACCATCTCATCTAACCTCCACAGTCATGAGGTGGACCCCGGTTTGTTAGAATTTTTTAGGAGATGACGTAAGTATCACTTGTAATAGTTTAAGGAATCTTTTTTTACCCTAGATGTACCTTCTTTGTCGTTTAACATACCTGCAGAAGCTTCCAGAAACTATCTCCCGCCAAATTAGCCAAGTTATCACATAACCATATACTATTCTCATAGTATTCATACATCACGTGTATTTGGTTAATCACTTAAGCTCATCCTATACATACTAAGAATATGTTTTGTTACATTTATCTTGGGCGGCTATGTTTAGGAAATTTAATGAGTTTAAATGTCTTGGTACTCGGTTGACTCTTTATGCTTGACCAATATTTACTTTCCGAGCGTTTATAAGTACCGGCGCTCGGTCGGCCTTTACACAACCATGCGAGTATTAGGAAAACCATAAGGCTATTTGTGCTCGGCCGATCCTTTAGGCTCGGCCGAGATTTATCTACCAAACGTATATGAATATTCTCATTCAACTTCCCCTTACTCGGTCGATAACATGCTCTAAATCACATAAGATTAAATACCTTTATGCCCGGTCGGTCTTCTATGCTCGGACTGTCTTCAATTGCTAAGCGTATATGAACATTCTCGTTCGGTCTAACCTTTATTGGTCAATCATATGTTAAACAAGATTAAGTGTCGTTGCGCTCGGGCGACCTATTACACCCAGTCGGGCTTTGCCTTCCGAGTGCACAACTGTACCTTTATCCTACTCTTTTTGGCTCTCCTTGTCCTTTTATCCCTCTTCCTCCTTACTACAAAGAATCCACTTATCATAACTCATATCACGAGCCTCCCCTTCTAGTCTAGTCGAAGGAGGTGTAGCCGACTAACTAGACCTAAGTTTATTTTTATCTTTTTGCTAAACATTAATTTTTCTGGATCTTTCATATCCGCTACAGTGATCCCGTGGCCCCTTTGCCACAGACTCCGTGACCATGTTAAATAGGCATGTGATCTCCATTTCTACAACAATAATCTTCTATCTCACTTTACTTTCTTCTAGAGATATTGTTGAGAGTTATTGCTTCCCATCTTCCTCTTTGGGATCAACTATTGCCTGAGAGCAAGAAATCTCTAACGAAAGTCATACAAGCTTTGGATCTTCCTCATTCATACCAAAGAGAACTAGAGGTATCTCTACTCACAACTCAATCTCAAGTTCGATCTGAAGTAACTTTGAAGAACAAAGTTTATTCGGAGTTAAAGCAGAAAACCAAGGGTCAGATGATATAAGAGTTCAACATACTTTAGAAATAATTGTGTCAACCAGGAAAGTTCATGTAGATGATTTGTTGATATCATAACAACAACAAGACTTGGAGTATCAGAGAACTAAGGTAAATTTTTTACAAGCTGAACTAGATCGAGTTAAACCAGAGTCAACCTCTTCAACATCAACCTAAGAGGGTGAACTACATGGACATAAGAGGCATTCCGTTGGATGACAGATTTTCCGATCGACAATAATACTGGGCAAAATATTTACCCTCCTATGGAAACTTATTCTCCTCTTAGGGAACATGATAATGAGTTAACTTACGCATTCCTTGTACTCTTAAGGTTTGTTTAGGATGTTGCTCTATCATACACCCATACCTGGGAGGGATAGAACAATCTAGTAGCCCTAGGAAACAAGACTAATGGAAGTTTGTTTATTTGCTGTATTTATTTGTGGAAGTTCAAGAGTTATGGCTGTAAAATTACTAATAGTAATATCAAAGTTCTGTGTTTATGTTTGAGAATGATATATAAAAGCATGTGATTGACTATGTAAAAAATAATTAAACAAAAGATTTTATGCATAGGCTCGGGTGAGTATGAACTCCATCAAGTTTCCGGGCTCCGTTCTATCTACTAGGTCGGTCAGGATTACGGTCGATCGGGATATTTGGAGTTCGACCAAGTTATAATTTAATATTATTATTTTATATTTTCTTCTCATTCCTCTCTTTATTGCACCTAGTAAATCGAACATCTTTTTCAAAATCTTCT
>JBBMJZ010015492.1:0-11064 GCA_037833815.1 Zingiber zerumbet | reverse complement strand
GGCATGTCCCGAGACAGGACTAGATAGTATGGGGCAGGAGAGGGAGAGGACAGCATAACAAAGCGCATGACATGACGGCACAGCACGTCCCGAGACAGGACTAGACAACACGATACAGGAGAGGACAGCACATCAAATGACATGACATGACAGCACAGCACAACCAGTCAATAACGCATCCTGGCAAGATACCTGACGTGACAACTGATGCTTTGAGTTGCCACGTCCACAGCAAAAGCAAAAAAGAGCATCAAAAAACATCAAACACCCACTGACACATTGCCTCAATGTGTTGTAGCATGCGTGCTCCATTTCAATTAAATGATGCATCAGTTCGATTCTTGACGTGGCAAATCCACACCGCCATTTAGTTGTCACACGACACCGGCACCCCACAACCCACACCCCCATCGGTATAATACTTTAAAATTGTTAATCATCATGTTCTAAGCACAACGAAACGCAACGTACGGCACTGGACGCGAGGGGACAGGACGGCACAGCAGGACACAACGACAGAGCATGTGACGGGACCTTTATTTAATTAGGGTTGATTAAATAAATAATTCATTCATTCATTAAAAAGAAAAAAAAAGAAAAAAAGAATAGAAATGAGAGTGGAAGAGAGAAAAGGAGGAGAGAGGGTGCGCGTTTATAGCTATAACTTTTGACCCGAGAGTCGGAATGCAGATCCATCTGCAGTGACGCATAGAGGAGAGGAAGGGCTACGAGAGCCGTGTTGGGCAAAATCACGGACAGGGACGCCCTAGGGCCCGAAATGCGAAAAAAATAAAATTTGGACATCTTCAAAAAGTCATATCTCGGTCATTCCAAGTCGGAACGAGTCGTATGATATGTCGAAATGTCCAGAATTCATAGATCTACATTTTTTCATGGGGTCTTAAGGCCTCTTGACTGAGCAAACTTTGAGGCCAAAAATAGTCAATTGGTCCTCCGAAAAGGGCCCAGAAGTAAAAATCGCCCTAAATTTTTGTTCGGCCCGGCCCCCGGACACGACATGCGACGTTGCCCTGCCGTCCGAGCTTTCCCCTCTACCTCCCCGTCCGTTTTCGCCTCGATATGAGATACCTTTTTCGGGCACGCAAAACATACTAGCTATCCGTCCATACCATCACACGCCTCGTAAAAAGTTTTATCCAGGTCCCTTCAGTGTCAGCCCCAAATTCTCTCGTCTAGTGCAGTTCCGAAGAGGAGAGATAGTAGTAACATCTTTTATATATATATATATATATATGAAATAAAAAACAATTAAAAAACTAGCGGGAATCCTGTATGGAGAGGATCAGAGGATAAAAAATTAGATTTTCTTTTCTTTTTTTTTTATTTTTTCTATTCTTTTCTTTTGAGTAGAAGGCTGAGGTATGTAGGAATATACGTGGGCACCCGTCATTCAAAAAATTCTACCTACCTACCAACCTGTCTATACTACCTATACTGCCTATACACACAGCATTTATTGCCTACTGGCTACTGTCTTGCTACCTACTGCCAACTACCTTACAACAGCCTTGTGCCTACTACCTATACATACTGCCTTTTGCCTATACACTCTACTACCTACTGTCTTACATGCTATTGCTTACTACTTATACTATCTATCCTACCTATACTGCACATACTATCGTCTGCCCACTAGCCTTCTACCCCTGGCCTACTGCTTACTGCCTACTCCCTACTCCCTACTCCATGGTTTTTTCTAGCTTCATATCTTGATCGTTTGAAGTCGGAATGAGTCATATAATATGTCAAAATGTCCGAAATTCTGAGATCTGCATTTGTTCAAAAAGCGGGAATCCGAAACCTTTTTTTATTTTATTTATTTTCCTTTTTAGTATAACGATATGAGGAAGAAAGGAGGAGACAAGGAAATACGCACTCACCCATAATCAAAAATACCCTACCTACCTACCTACCTACCTGTCTTTTGTTCTCCGCTTTTATTTCAACGATCACATATTTTATCCACACTTCGCTCCATTTCATTATTTCTTTAATTTAATTTTTCCTTTTTTATTTATTATATCATTTTCTTATTTTAATATTTTATGTTTTTATTATTTTAATTTTTATTATTATAGAATAATATTATTTCAATTATTTTAATAGTTTTAGATTAGTTTATTATTTTATTATTTTGAAGAGAGCACGTACTATCAGAAATATAATCAATCAATCGAGTAGATGATCGAAAATTTGGGAGGGAAAATCTATTGATCGAATATTGTGTTAGAGAAAGGGTGAGCGGGACATGGAGACATTGATTGGGAGATAGAGGTTGTGTGGGGACTTAATGCATGCAATCATTGGAAGATAGATGGGATGAGCGAGCAGGAAAATAATTGACACAATCATTGGGAAATAAAGGAAATGGTTGAACGCAAATTAATGCATGCAATCATTGGAAGAGGGAGTGGTCGTCAGGACATTAATTTAGGCAATCATTGAGAGAGGAGGAGGAGAGCGTGAAATTAATTGAGCCAGTGATTGGAAGACAGAATATTTTGAACGAATATCGTGTGAGAGAGGTGAGCGAAAAAAGGAAACAATGATTGGGAGAGAGAGAGAGGAAATTGGATTCAAGTGAGCAGAAATTGGATTCGATGATTAGGAGATAGAGGTTGAGCGGGAAATGGAGACAATGATTTAGGGTAAGAGAGAATGGAGACAATATTTAGGGCAAGAGAGAGAGTGAGTGGAAATTTGTTTCAATGAATAAGAGAGAGAGGTTGAGCGGGAAATTAATGCATGCAATCATGGAAAGAATGAGGGATGAGTGGGAAAATAATTGAGACAATCATTGGGAAAGAAAGGAAGGTGGTGAACAGAAAATTAATGCATGCCATTACTCGCGTTCACACTCGAGTATTATATATAATTTTGATTAAAGCGATGAACCCCTTGTAACCTATTCTTATTGAGCCACAGAAAATTGCGGGAACCATTTTTTTTTATGGCAGATCGGCAAGCAGGGAGATAAGCAGGGAGATAAGTAGGCAAATAGGTAGGCAGGCAAATAAGCAGGCAGGCTCTTGACCCAGCCCCCTCCTCTTTCTTTAAAAAAATCAAAAAAAATAAAATAAAATTATTGTTTTCCTATCCGTGTGATTTCCTGCTCATTTTTTTAATTTTTTTTTAATATATATATATATAAAAGGTTCCAACCATCTCTCTTCTTCGGAATAGCACTAAACGAGGGAATTAGGGAGTAACATAGTAGGGAGATACCCTAAACTTTTTACTATGGACACGGCGGTACAGACGGAAGGCGAGTCCGTTTTGCGTGTCTAAGCAAAGCAACTCAGAAGGAGGCGAAAACATATGGGAAGGTAGGGGGAGGCCACCCGGACATTTTGGCATATCATATGACTCATCCCGACTTCAAACTGCCAAGATATGAAGTTAAAAAGAACATGTAGACGGCATTATAGGTAGTAATAGGCGACAGGCAGAAAGCAGCAGAAGTAGGCAGCAGTAGACAACAGGCAGCAAACAACAGTAGACACTAGGCGGCAAGCAGCTGTAAACAGTAAGCGACAAGCAGGCAGGCAGGCAGATAGATAGGCAGGTAGTCAGATAGATATGCAAGTAGTCAGATAGATATGCAGGCAGGTAGTCAGATAGATAGATAGATAGTAGGCAGGCAGGCAGATAGATAGGCAAGAAGGCAGGCAGGCAGATAGATAGATAGGCAGGCAGATAGATAAACAGGCGGGCAGATAGACAGTCAGGCAGTTAGATAGATAGTCAGGCTGGTACATAGATAGTCAGGTACGAAAGCAGGCAGATAGGCAGGCAGGTGGATAGATAGTCGACAGGCAGATAGCCAGGTAGGCAGGCAGATAGATAATCAAATAATAGCTTGGAGATAGCATCCAGATAATAATTGGATGCAATTTTATCCGAGCGATGCAAGGAGTCTGAATTGAAGGGAATATGGTAACATTTTATCAGAATTTACTACGATTAATACGTTACCAACTATCACTGCAGCTGCAACTATAGAAGAACTAGACTTGGAAGAAGAAGAATACATTTAAATCAAGGAGATGGGTTTATATTCTTCTATACATTCAAATTAAGGAGATGGTTTTATATTCTTCTGAAAAGATATCACAAAAGTTCCAAAAACAGTTCAAATCCCTCCTGACAGAATTAAAAAATCAGGGTTTTATTGGAGAAAATCCTTTACTCCATTAGTCCAAGAATCAAGTCCTTTGCCATCGGGATATCAAAAATCCAAATTTCACTATTGAAGATCGGCCTCTCAAACACCTTACTCCCCAGCATAAAGAAGCTTTTACAAAGCATGTTGAAGCACTACTAAAGATTGGAGTAATAAGGCCAAGCAAGAGCATGCACCGTACCACTCCTATTATTGTCAATTCTGATACTACTATAGACCTGAAGACTAGTAAAGAAATTAAGGCAAAGAGCGCATGGTTTTTAATTATAAGCGCTTAAATGACATAACAAACAAGGACCAGTACAACCTGCTCGAGATCAATACCATCATTCGCAAGGTTAGTAATAGTAAATTTACTCAAAATTTAACCTAAAAAGCGGCTTCCATCAGGTGGCTATGCATCCCGATTTAATAGAATGGACGACTTTTGGGGTGCCTAATGGACTTTATGAGTTGCTGGTAATGCCTTTTGGCCTCAAAAATGCACTAGCAATTTTTCAGTGAAAAATGGATTCCTGTTTCCAAGGCACGGAGTAGTTCATAGCTGTCTATATTGACGACAATTTAATTCTCTCAAAATGAAAAGGAGCATGCAGAGCACTTAAAAATCGTGCTCAATATTATTCAGAAGAATGGGCTTATATTAAGCCCTACAAAAATGAAAATTACAGTTCCTAAGGTTGAATTTCTCGGCGCTATTCTCGGCAACCAAAAGATTAAACTACAACCTCATATCATCCAGAAGATCACCGATTTTGAAGAAAAAGAATTAATGACAAGACATGGGCTTCGTTCCTGGCTGGGCATTCTAAATTATGCCAGGAATTATATCCCAAATCTGAAAAATTATTAAACCCATTATATAGGAAAACCAGCCCAACGGGTGAAAGAGAATGAATCAGCAAGACTGGGCTTTAATTAAAAGGATGAAGGGTATAGTCCAGAATCTGCCAAACTTAGAAGTACCCCCAGAAGAATACTTTATCATCCTAGAAACCGACGGATGCATGGAAGGATGGGGGGCATATGCAAACGGAAAAAGAACAAGTTTGATCCAAAAACTACAGAGCGAATATGCGCCTATGCAAGTGGGAAATTCTCCCCTATTAAGTTCACAATAGACGCAGAACTTCATGCAGTAATGAATTCCCTAGAAGCTTTAAAGATTTAATATCTTAATAAAAAGGAATTAATTATCAGGACTGACTGCCCAGCAATCATAAGTTTTTTCGGCAAGGCACAAATAATAAACCATCACGAGTCAGATGGGTAGCTTTCACGGATTACATAATCGGAATCGGCATTTCAATTCAATTGGAACACATAGAAGGAAAAGATAATCAGCTAGCTGATGCTTTATCAAGAAAATAAATTGTCTTATTATTTCAGAATGGCCGGTGAAAATACTCGGGGACTAGAATTGGTGGCACCAGCTCTTCAAGAATTACAAGAGAAGCCCAACAAGGAGGCCTAGACTCAAATGATACAAGTCCTGATAACCCTCTCCAACTCATTGAGCAGTACCAACAACTCTTACACAGGCAGTACCCGATCACACTGGACGAAAGTGACAGGCTCAACCAGCAGCTACATGACCTACAACAACAAGCGGCAGTCCTAGCCACAAACGCTTTGCAGCAGCTTAGGCTGCTCCACTCCTTGAAAAAGCAAGAGCGCCAGAAAAGAAACACCTCTGACAACTAGTGGTCAGACTGGTATCCGGCCACGGAACAAGTGGATAGGCAGCTGGCATCCACTGCTTATCTACTACAAGATGCTATCAGGAGAATGGCTTCTTTTCGCCTGTAAAGAAGACTTTGCGGAAGTGGTGGACCCGCGAAGAATTACAGACAACCCACTAAAGCGTTGTAAATTATTAACGTACTAAGCTGTAAAGTTATGTAACGTGATCTAAAGGACGATCACGAGATAAAGCAATGAGTTGTAAAGTGATGTAACGTGATCTAAAGGACGATCACGAGCATCAAGGTAGATGCCTTCTTATCAGAAAGACACTACGCTTCTTATCCAAAGAACTAGGTCATGTGACGATGGGGCCCAATGAGCACCCGGCATTGCCTTTCTTCTTCTATATAAGAAGGCACAAATCCTTTGCAGAAGCAGAAGCGATCCTTAGCTTCTACTCAGGAAGTATTGTAAGATCCAGTTGCAAGTAATAGAATATGTGAGTTTAGCATCTTTTCTCCTTATTTCTATTATTTGCCCTTTTGTGTCTGTGCACGAAGTGTGGAACAATTTACCAAGCTCACACTCCCCTCACTTGCGCCCCTCACTTCCCTCTGGTAAAGTATTGGAAAATATCCAATATCAATAATTTACCTGTAACAATTCGTCCATATGTATGCCCATCCTTGCCAAAGAAGATAGCCTGCACTGGGGCATAAAAAGCAGAATATAACAACAAAAAAACCAGAAATCATACGATTATTAGATAACATTGAAATTTTATGTTAATATATTATGCAGAATTAGAGACCTTTTTGAAGTCATGAAACCATCCAACAGGCAAGCCTCCTATTTTAATATCAACAAAAAAGTCAAAGCATTAGAAGCATAAACCACAAATAAAGCTCGTAGTTCGATTGCATGACTTGAACATCAAAAGAATGTGAAACAAAATGTTTTGAGTTCCTAGAAAGCCAAGATAAAAAAAAAAAAAAGTGGAGCAATTGCAGATTCTATCTCAAACGAGAGAACGTGTACTGTAAAAACTAGAAAAGAAAAAAAAAATGCCATTTTTTTCATTTTGCTTTCTAGATGAAAAACTGATGTGGATAATTTATCCATTAATTTTATGAGCCATCGGATCAATGACACAAGTACAGTTGGGGCAATCAATACTATGAATATGCCCAATCTATATGCCTTAAAAGCAAAGGAGGCACATGGTCGATCAAGAAAATTAACAATTGAAGTCCACAAAAGAAATAAATTAGATCCATTAGAACGCTTAGCCAAGTGTAGTTTTGTCATTGGCTGGACCATCACTATAAAATCTATAAACCATGAAGAATAAAGGCTATATGGAAAGGGAATTTTGGGGGAGGACCACTACATTAGCTCACAATGCATGACAGTGCTCTTAATAATTTTTGGGCGTCAAGTATTCACCACTTCAGCACCATTAATTCTCCATCTTATTCCACAACAGAATACTGATTCAACTTCAACCACAATGTAATCCCACCTTGGTTCACCCCAAACGAGTTGCCCATAACTTTGCCAAACCCCAACCCCAACCAAACCCCAAACAATCCAGCTGTCCTAAGCCCAATTCACAACACAATTTGTCCAAGTTCATTCCTTACTTGGTCTTCGTTAGGTGCCGTCCCTATCTGAGGTCTAAGCTAGACTCAAAGACTAAAAAACTTCTGTAGTTGTTATAGTTTTAACCATAAAAAATTGCATTGCTCTACCAAGGCAAACGCCTATGGTTTCAACTAGGGAAAGAAGGGGTAAACTTAGGTAAGAACCTAGATTTTAGAAATTTTTAAATTTTCTAAAGTTGATTTTGGTAAGAACTTTCATATAGGAGAATTAATTTAGAGTATCTTTTATTTTTGATGGGAGCTTAGCAGGGCTGATATTAGGTTCTTGTTCTCTAATATATGAGATAGTTATCTTTGTTTTATCAATGTTGTTCAAATTTTCAATGTGATTTGTTGATACGACTGTTCTATGTTGCATTAATTTAGTATCAATATGTTTTTATGTTGCATCAAGTTGGAATCAGCGTCAAATTCTTAATTTAATGTTCAATACTTTTCACCATTCACAAGTTAATTTGCAAAACAGGTTGTGGTTGGAAATATGATAGTAATAGAAGTTTTTTTTCCAAGCCACAAGTTGTGTTACAAATAAGGTTTTTCCCCTCATTTTGACATAATAATGATTAATTTGAATTCTTGCATATTTGAAACCATTAGATCATTTTTTTTTCCCAAGAGTATAGTCAATTTGCAATTTCTAGGTCACAAGGTAGTTTGTAAACCAGCTAACTATTTGAAATTAACTTTCTGTTTCAAATGAGAAATAGTTTAAAATGATGATAGTTTAAGGATTTTACTCAAGACTCAAGAGCAATGATAAACATAAGGAAAAATCTCACGAAAATACTTAAGGATAGACATATAAATTCATGGCCCACCATTTCACTTTTTGTGATCCCATCATTTTATGTCTATCCTTGAAATTTTTTCCTTGAGCATATCATTTTTCTTTACTCAAATAGAGTTTGTTTTGGTGAAAATTGATTAGAATAGTGTCCAATGTGTTGGTGCAATCGACCTCCAGGATTTTAATGTTCGTTTGACAATATGTTTAATGAAGCTTGGTTAAGGTTAACCTAGTCAACTGTAAAGTTTAGTCAGGTCAATGTTAACCAGATGACTAGCAAGTGGTGAATAGTCTATCAAGTGACTAGCAAATCCAAGCAAGTCAAAGTGACTGGCAAGAGGAAAACCCTAAGGGAAGGTAACCCTAGGTACCTAAGGGAGACAACCCTAGGTAAAGAGGAAAATCATAGGGGAGATAACCCTACGTACCTAGGGGAAGGTAACCCTAGGTCTTGGAGGAGTGAATTCCATGTAAAAGTTCTAGTGAATGAAGGTAGATGGTAAAAGTTCTCGTGAGTAAAGCCAAGCAATGGAAAATCCTATAGGGAGATAACCCTAGTTAATGAGAAGCCTTGGCAAAGTAAACTCCAAGCATGTGTGACCGAATGGTTTACCAACACTATTTTGCATTACTATTATTGTTATTGTGCTAATTTAATATTGCAAGAAAAGTCTTAGTGGAACAGGTGATAAGACACTGAGTAGAGAAAGTCCAAACAGGTATGGAGGACCTGATATTTTGGCGAGGTAAACTACTAGAGGTAGTAAAGTGAGGTCGTGTTCCATTATGGACAAACCTTAGGTACTGATCTAACTAAAGAAACCGATGGATGTTTCTAAGTTAGATCAAGACAATCATTATTGTCTCATTCATGCATACTCTATTTACACTAATCTTGCTCTGCAGATTTATATTCTAACTCTATTTTTGCAAGATAAATATTATTTTTATTTACTAACACTGTTTTGCAGAAAAAAATGTTTCGACGACGGAACAAAGGTGTTCAGTCAACGGATCCATGGAATATCAGAACAGTGAGATTCGATCCAAAATACAGAAGGAATTTTCGGTTCAATCGACGAATAAAGGTGATCAGTCGACGGATCAGTTTATTTTCAGAATTAAACAAGATTAGAATACAAATGGAAAACGATGTTCAATCAACGGAAAGATCTTGATCCGTTGACAGAACAGAGAGATTTTTGCGATCGAACGGATCGGATCATCGCAAACAAGGAACAGAAGGTCAATCGATGGATAGGTTCAGTCGAGAGAAACCTTTATCAGTCGACAGAACAAGCCCTATAAAAGAAGCCCTCGAGCTTTGAGCCAGATAGAACCTCCTGCTTTTCAATTTACTACTGCGCTCTTTCTCTGCTCGTGCAAGCTGCAACTACTATGACGCCAAGAGGCTTCTGACAACCTGCGCTACTTCTTAGATTTATCGTTGTCGGTATTCTTTTTTACTTGCACATTGTACTCTCATTTGTAATATCAGTTTATCTAGATTGCCCAACGAAAGCGATCGACAATCACAGGCCTTAAAGTAGGTATCGGTTGGCCTCCAAACTACGTAAAAAAGAGACGTGTTCTTTATTTATTTTTTTTTACTTTATTCCGCTGTTTACTGTAGATACGAAAAGTTCTTAAAACTACGCGATTCACCCCCCCCCCCTCCCCCTCTCCTCATTCTTTCACGATCCAACACAATGTTATATGTAATATATTCAAGGTGTGATTAAGTAAATTGCCAAAAAAAACAATCTCTTAAAATAAGAGATATTATCAAAATCAACTTTAAAAAATCTAAAAACTTTTAAATGTAATTCTCTATTTGATACATGACTGAATTTAGGAGTAATCTTAGGAGTGAGAGATATAAATTGAATTGTACTCACATAGAGTACAAGCTTAGATTCATGAAAATCAAAGTGGACTATCTAAATAATTTTCATAAATATTATTCTTCACATAGATACAGGAATAATATGTACACTTATTTACAATTTCATTTTTTTTGTGTGTCTTTAGTTCCAATGAACAATCAAACCCTAACCCATTTCTAAGTTAAATAGCAAAAATTGGAAAAAAAAAAAAAAAAAACAGCTATAATACGACCTCAATGGAAGGAGTACGATTTTTCAATATTAACCTCATTGAAATAGCCAGGAACTTTGGCAATGTAATCAAGACTATAATTACATAATCTGAATAGCCCCATCACATAATGATCTGAAATTAAAATATATATTAATAGGAAAATATGTCTCAAAATAGGTTAAATATCAATCACATAATAAATAAGGATCCTCTAATAACACCTTCGAGCAACTCTCTAATGAAATTGATGAGTCATTTAAAAAAACCCTCCTGTTGACCCACTCCTGTTAAACCCTTCTGAGAGTAATCAACATGATACTAATGAGGACTTAGGTTTATTGATTATAACTCATTTATGTTACTCAGGAAAAAAAAAAGAGAATTGGATAAATATACATACAACAAGAATCAAGCCTTTATCTTACTAAATAGGGTCAACTATATAAATCAAGGTTTAAAATTTCAACCTGTGCCGAGATTTCGGTCTTGGACTAGAACGATACGGTTTCGGTACCGTATCGTGCCGTGCCAATATAGTTTCAGTATTTTTTTAAATATAAAATATATTAATTAAAAACTAAAATATTTAACATAAATATTTAAAAAATAAACAATATAAAAAA
>JBBMJZ010015482.1:0-11064 GCA_037833815.1 Zingiber zerumbet | reverse complement strand
GAAGCAGCTATAAAGAGTTATAGACAGGCATTGATGTTACGTCCAGATTTTCCTGAAGCAACTTGTAATCTTCTACATACTCTACAGCTAAATCTGCAGTTCTTGAAACCTTTGATATCTTTCAATGCTCTTTTATAACTTTGTTTGTTTTAATGGTCTATTATTCAGGGGTCTTTTTTTTATCATCTTTTGATTACTAATTTATCATTTGTTTCTAAATAGTCTGCTTCCTTAACAAGTTTTGTTTAGCATGTGTTACGATAAGTAGACCCTGTAAGTGCAGTGAGCACTTAGGATTGCTAAAGGAGGGGCTGAATAGTGTACTTGCAAATTCAAAAATTTATTTCTCTTGCTAATTATTTAGCAAGGCCACACACACATTAAATAAAAACTAAATAAAAGAACATATGAGAAGGGACACAAGAATTTGCTTAGCTCACAACCTTCAGGGTTGCTACATCCAAGGCCTATGCGCAAATCGCTTGTCTGTTATCTTTCTCCTCTTCGGTAACATGCCAGAGGTGGAGAAACCTCTTCTCTTACACATGTAAGTATTACAAGGAAACTAAAAAATACAACACAGTCAGTCTCGAGTGTAGTGTGGTTGTGGTGCTCCTGGCCTCCTTTTATAGCCTTGGTCAAGGTGCTGATGTGGAAATCCCTATTCGGTTGATCGAAAGCCGCTAACATGGTAGATCAGCCTCAACCACGAACATCTCCTATCTCATTTTGGTCGCCTAATACTCGGTCAACTCTGATCTCCACTTTGGATCAAACCCCACGTGACCTTTTGGTTGCCTGATCCTTTTCTTTAGTCGTCTGATCCAGTCAACTTGGATCTCTACTTTGGATCATGACCCATGAGGCTTCTGGTCGCTTGAACCCACTTTTCTAGTTTACTGATTAGAAGAGCCTTATTTAGTGACAAACCTATTCAAACAGATTAGTGGAAAATACTCTGCATCGGTCTATCGGAAGGTTTGATTGATTATGGCAGCGTTCACCTACGTTGAGTGTCTACCCTCGTTCCGAGTACAATTCACTCAACTCACCTCACTAGCTTACCTTGCGCAGTCTTCCTCCCAACTTCTCGTCTTTCAAATGCATTGAGCCCTTTCGGCTCACTCCCTGTGTATCCTTCTCGCTCCACCGACGTACTCTTCAGCTAAGCTTCTTGTACCTCGGATGCATTGAACCCCTCCTCCCTTCTTGTTCTATCCTTTTCACTCGCTTGTGTTTATGGCCTAAGATTTGTAGTCTCTGATACTCCTTGTCCTTTTAGGTTCTTGAGCAGTGGGGTACCTGTGTGTTCTCCTAATTCCCTGCCCAATTAGACACACATATTAGAAAACCAATAAGGCCTAACTTAAACTCATTTGATCCAATATCAAAGCAGTCGTGGTTCACACTGCTTGGGGTTTCAGTGATCTTCCCCTCAATCGTTTGGGGTCCCATGATCTCATGTTGCTTACTTTTTTTTCTAATTAGTTCAATTAGACAAATCAATGTTGGAGTTGACCCTTATCACTCCCACCCTCTCTCCCTCTTACTAGCTAGTTTGCATTTGGTTCCAATTTCCTCTTCTTCTTTCTACAACAATGTCGAACCCTCATCTTACCCCATCATCCTTTTTATCAACTCTCTCTCTCTCTCTCTCTCTTTCTCCCCTTGTTACAAGTCACCCATGCACCTTTTCTCTCTCTACCAATTCATGCCTTCCACCTCTTCTCTTTCCGTCACCTCCACTCTACCCTTCTTATTTGATCAGCCCCTTGTCGACCATCATTTACTTCTCTTTAATTCCTTTCTTTCTTGTTCCCTATAATGGTAGATCATTTGTCTTCCTAAATCCTAACCCTAGATTTTGCTCTCTTTCTCCTCAAGAATTCTCTTCATGCTCATCTAACCCTATTCTCATTTCATTCTTGTTTTGAAGTGTTAGCATGAGGAGTTTCATGTGACATTATCTATGTTTAAACTTAATGATTACTATTTCAAAGAATGCTCAGATAGGGTTACAAGTGATCCTAGATGGAATGCTTATTTATCTTGTGATCATTACGACTATTCAAGTCCTTTGTTTGTGATATACTGACAAAAGTTTGTGTATCCCTAATGCATAGGCTATTGTTGATATATCATCTTTAACTTTACTCTAACACCCTCAAGTGGCATTTTGCATTCTGAAAATATGAGCACTTTCGACTTTTCTTAGAGTCCATTTGCCTCTAATTTTGCAACTGCTACAACTTTTAGTTTTGCTTTCATTGCAACATATGAGGTTCTTCAATTATTTGTTTCTTAAACATTCTTCTTTTACAATAGGCAATGATGAGTTTTTTTTTTCACTCTCCCTTTTCATCACTCTTTAAAATCTCATGCAGTGCTGGACGACACAGTCAAAAATATCGTCTGCAAGTCATCAAAATCCAATACTTATCATCATGACTAATCTCTTGTGTCACTCATGTTGTTCATGCCAATGAGTATCATACTGCATTGACACTCAACGCACGCCAAAATGAATTGAAATTAGCTTCTTTTATCAAAAGTCTAATTCAATTTAGTATTTAGTTGCTATATTCTTATTCTTGAAAGTAAACAAGTTATGTAAAAGAAGCTTATAAGGGCAAAACTTATTTGAATTTTTTTGTGAGCGAGAAGACTCAAAACAACTTCTCCTCTGTAATAATTCGGAACATCTTTACTTAATTTGTGAACATCTTCTACCAACGAAGGAGCTTCTTCATTCTCCAAGATGACTGCTACAACTTTGTAGGAACTGCACGAGTTCAGCAAGTGTTTTCTTCAACTCATGAATAGCTTCTGAATAACAGAACTGTTGAACATCTTCCTTCAGCAAGGAAAAAGTTGTCATATAAGTCCTAATTACGTAATTGTCCTTTCTTCTTCTTTCTTTCTTTTTTATCACCTCCCTCTCTGCTAATTCACCACAAGTACTATGTGTCAACAGTCAACACTACAATACATACTGAAATTGTCTTGTTTTGTCTAGCCATTAAAATTGTAGCCTGAAATGAGATTTTGAACCTTGTTTTTCACTTTACTATCTTCCTTGAGAAGCTTGGCAGCCAGTTTGCATTTCTATCAAGTGCCAGCGTTCCTTGGCCACATATTTATTATTAAATAGGGTTATGTTTTACATAATTCACTATGAATCTTTAATCTATTATTGCCGCTCATTCCCTTTGGATTGATGGAGTTTTCCACATTGCTGGTTGATTTTCTTTAGACTCTTCGTCTTTTAACATTATCTCTTATCAACGAGATTGTCCCCACAGATATCCATCACTTATCAAAAGAAGGTTTTTCTCTTCTATTTTCTCTTAATATTTCCAATGTTTAATGTGCCATCTTGACAAATGCAATTATCTTTCTTTATTCTAATGGTCACTAAAACATTTGTTTATATTGATGTTTATGCTTTGATTTTGATAGGGTCAATTTTCACAATTTGATGAGTCACATTGGTTTATATTCTCACATATTATGCATATCTATATGTTTTTGAATAATTTTATTTTTGTTCAAATAAAAACACTTTTCTAATTTTGTTAACAATTTACACAAATTGGACACGCAAAAAACAAACTGTTGCTTTTCCCTTGATATTTTATGCTTTATAGAGCAAGTTCACTAGACCACTTGTGCTTGCACTTCTTGTGAGAATGTGGTTTCCAAATATAGGAGATGTCATTTTCTCAACATTATACCTTTCAAGGTTTAAAATCTCCGGACGAAGTCTTTGATTAGAACAATACTATTTTGGTATGGTGCAATTTTCTAATGATTGTTCTGGTGGTAAATTAGAGGTGGAAGGAGATGAAAAAAAAGGACTTTGTGTTCCATCTGCATTGCTACCAATTTGACATTAGCTCAAATGAACACAGGCTAAAACTTAACAATATTATTTTATTTCATCTTGACCTGTATGAGATTTCAAACTTTGATACCTTATAAATGTCATGTGTGCATGTAAATATTGTGGAGCAGTTATGTTGTTCTTACCTACTCTTATTTCATCAATTGGCTTCCTTCAGTTTTTGATGCTAAAACTAACTTCTCATGTTTTTACTCTTTGCTTGTCTCCTTTTCAACCATCTAGAAAAATTTCCTCTTGTTGTTTCTTACATGCTTCTACATGCTCCTAAGTGTGGACTGGACATAAGCACAATAAAATAAGCCTTTGTGCTACTCAATTTTTGTCAGATACTCTTGAACACGAGGTTTCAAAATATATATATATATTGGCAGGATGCAGTCGACTCACTACATTAGCCCCTATGATCAGAATTAAAATATTTAACAAATAATTATTTTGATGCCTAAAATATTTATCGCTTGAAACAAATGTTTAAGTTAATAATCACAAGTTACAAGCTACTAAAAATAAAGTATATTAGTGTGTTAAGTTAAATTTGTTTGAGTTAAACTTGTTTGAATGAACAGTTGTTAAGTGCATCTCCAGACCGCTACTGCCATATGCAGCTGTATCCAGTCCCTCTCAAAACATACCCAAGTGCGCACATATTTGGGCCCAATCAAAGGCTTTGTAAAACCATGCTCATGCAAATAAAGTGTGTGGTCTGATGTAGTGTCTAAATTCCTGTCTCAACTAATCTTGCATTCTTCGAGATTGCTATACATTGCACTGTATCAAGGGTTAAATGCTCTTGTTCTGATTTTTGTTCCAATTGGGATCAATTTCAACTCACTTCCTAGTTTTACTGAAACAGTGTGTAGGTCAACACTAACCCTATTCCACTTCTTTTGATCTTCTAGTGCCTTCTTCCTCTTTCTGTGTCTTCTTTTTCTTACTGTACTTCTTTCTTAGTTGCCTTGCCTTCTTCCTCTTCTCCTTTGTGCACCTCCACCACCTTCTCTGTGCTGAGAGAGAATGCGTTATTGCCTTTTATCTTCTGACTCGTAATTATTGGTTGAGGATTCTTTGTTTGTTTCCTTCATAATCTTCTAAGCATTTTATGGACTATGTCCATGTCATGGAAATTGTTTGAACCTATACATCTACTCTTCTCTCCATTCTAATTTCTCACCTGTGCTTCCCTCCACATATTTTTACCTTCCAACTTGCCTGATTCCACTATAACCCACTGACTTATATTATCCACGCACCTTCTTCCAGTAGATTTTCAGAACTTCGTCTGGTTTACTTTCAACTAAAAATCTCTCCGACCACCAGTACCTCCATTAATAGGCTGCCTGTTACTCTTTGATAAGTTAAGTACATCACCACTCTTCATACAATCTCTTAAACCATATCAACCTTTTATCTGGTTTTTTTTTGTGTGTTTTTTTCCTTTTCTTTGCTACTAATTGTTGGTGATCCCTGTCAGAAGCTTGCCACAAAGAAGCCTGCCCTACTATCATGTGGTATGCCAGAGCTTGTTTGTGATTTGTTGGAGTCATTGTGTTTCATATTACTCATCCTCCCTTGTAAATGTGTTCCAAAAGCTAAAGTTATTCACCACACAACATACTTGGATGCAAAAGAATTTATCTAGATTTATAGTATAAATTGCTTTCAGAATTTGTTTTATCCAACACAATATCATCAATATTTTCTTTTCTTTGGCCACAAATCAAGGTTATCAGAACTCCAGATGGATGTTAATGCACTTTTTCTTATATTGGCAATCTTGTTGAGGTTTTGTTGAGGTTTATATGGAGCAATCTATTAGTTTTTTTTTTTAGGAGGAGATCAAACTATGCAAATGCAAGATGACAATCTATCACTTCAAAAGAAATCCTCAACACAAGACAAATATTAGTTTATACTCTATTGTACAGTAAGGCTGATCATTCAGCTTCTATTCAACACAAATTCATTGGCCCAATATCGTGTTAGCTAAATTCCTGATTGGAAAAATTGGGGAAGTCTTGGAATTGATGTTCCTTATACTTCTGGAGGGATCTTTCAAAGTATGCTGTTGATATGCATGATAGACATACCTACTTGGATGTTAAGTAGGAGGCTATTTCATGTAGCGTGATTGTAAGATAGTGATGGTTTTAAAGGTTGTTTATGCTGTTGATGTGTATGAGAGACGCATCTACTGGATATGATCTCTGCATTTGGTGCGATAAAAGAATCCATGTGAGAACCAAAAATCTAATATGGGAGCAGTGTTAACATAATATTCTTGGGAACACTTTCTAAAGAACTTAACATTTGAGTATTTGACTATCTTGAATCTACTATTTACTAGAGGGTTATTTCAGAATCTAGGACTTGCATTGCAAGTCATTTTCTATGTCATGCCATATACAAGATCTCATGGAAACAAATCATTAATGCCTTCATGTCTCTTTGTGCAACATAATTATTTTGTTTTCTCAGGTAATCTAGACCTTATTGATATATGTCAGTAATCACATGGAGCCACATTGCCTGTTTTTTAATTTAGTGTCGTGTTTGTATCTTCTACTACATACAATCTTTTGCACACAGGACAATTGCTTGTATTTTAACAGTAGTGGTACCATACATTTGAACCTCCAAAGTATACGAGCCATATTCATTCTTTGAAATTAAACACCTATGCTCTTGTCTAACTCTGCAGTCTCTTATTCCTTTATCTGCTTCTGATTATTCTTGTGAATTCATTTTGCAGTGTGTTTGTGACTGGGATGACAGAGAGAAGAGGTTTTCAGAAGTTGAAGGCATCATTAGAAGGCAGATAAAGGTTTATTATTTTTTTCACTGATTCTCTTATGCTATTACTTCCGTTCCAAATGATCGTAATGTGTGTACACATTCAGGCGTTGGTTCTTCCTAGTGTGCAACCATTTCATGCTATTGCATACCCAATTGATACAGTGCTTGCATTGGAGATAAGGTGACTATTTTCTGAATTCAAAATATTGCTGTCATTGTTTTCCCATCTGATTTTTACTTATTGTTTCATTTGCTTCTAGTCGAAAATATGCAGTACACTGCTGGTTAATTGCTTCACGTTATGCACTACCTGCATTTGTCCATCCACCTCGTATTCCTCTGATGGTTGACAGTAAAAGTGGGAGGCTGAGGATTGGGTATGTACCATATATTTCTTTGTATATGCTACATTGGTATAGTTATTTACCATATTACGAACTAAGAACCAAAGAATGACCTGTTTGGGCTTTAGGCCGAGCTATTGATTAGACTGATGGGTCAATTATATGGATTTTTCTTTTATTTCAGAAGTATTTAAATGTATAATAAATTTTTTTAATATTTTAAAAATCCAGACGATTCAAAAAAAAAAAAAAAAAAAAATAGAGAACTGATGGATTGTCAATCTAGCGTGTTAACCATGTCAGCATCGACAGTTTAGTCGATCCATTAGTTTCTTGCAATTCTAGACCATTAAACAGGCTAAAGGTTTGATTTTCATAATTACAAATCAATTGGTTTGGTCTTTGTAACTATTTTATTTACTCATTTTTGGCAATCTTTCAGGTATGTTAGCAGTGACTTTGGCAATCACCCACTCTCACATCTTATGGGCTCTGTCTTTGGAATGCACAATCGAGAGAATGTTGAGGTTTAATTGTCTGCACCATTAGACATTGTTCCATGCTACATAGTTTCATTTCTGTTTACTAGAAGTTATCGTCTACAGGTTTTCTGTTATGCATTGAGTCAAAATGATGGCAGTGAGTGGAGACAGCGTATCCAATCTGAAGCAGAACATTTTATTGATGTGTCTTCAATGTCATCTGATTTGATTGCTAGAAAGATCAATGAAGATATGATACATATCCTAGTAAACCTCAATGGTTACACTAAGGTATTTTATTTGGCTGATTTATGGCTTCAAATTATGTTTCTGTGGTAATTGCACAAATGAATGTACAAACTTGTATGTTTGACCTATATCCTATAAAAACACAGAAGTGAAAATGTCAATTTTTCTAGAACCTTAGTTAGGAAAAATCTAATTTTTGCTTTATCCTTGAGTGACCATGTATATTACATTGAGATGCTAAAAGAGGTCATGTTGAGTCTCAAAAAGGATGTTTGGATAATATAGTAAAACGATGGGCAGCTATAGATAGTTTTGGTTTATAGGCAATGATTAGTTAGATGCATGCGTATGTTTTATTGAACTTTAACTACCAGTCCCATGTTTGAAGAGGAAAATATTTGACAGCTGATAGTTCTTTGTCAATGGTTTGTGCATACATTTGCTGTTGCAGTTTTCATTTTTAGGAGGGATCAGACATCACCCACATGCATGAGTTCACTATGAGAGATGAAACATAAACTTTAATAATACCTAGTATAATATATAATATATATATACTACATATGCAATGTATGAATTCATGCTTGTGTAGCAGGGATACCTACTACTGTAAAACACAAAAGCACAAAAATTTAACACTTGAATCATCTACTAAATCAATCTGCAAGAACATCAACTGTAACAACCATGCCTATCAAAGTGTTAAATAACATATATCGAGTTTAGTGTCCTTTGACATTTTGACATCGTTCTCTTCTATAATTCTGTGAAAGGTCATAGTGGAAATACCAAATGTTTGTTTGGTCAATTTAAACATGTACTGATAAGGAAAAATGAAATATATATACATATACAAAAGAAAAAAAAACACATAAATATGCCATTAATTATAATTTAGCAAAATTTAAAGGGCAAAAAAAAAGGCAGCCCGGTGCACGAAGCTTCCGCTATGCGGGGTCCTAGGGAAGGATTCATTGTACGCAGCTTTACCTGCTATTTGCAAAATTTAAATTGAATAAAAATCTACTAATTAATTTAAATTCTTGAATTAAGTGAAATTAATATAATCAGAATTAAAATTATTTTAATCAAAATTAGATTAATTAAATTGATTTAATAAAAGAGATATGACTAATACCAGAAAATCTTGGTACTAACACCAATATCGTCAACCATGGCATCATCCGTTAACTCCTATCTTCCATAAAACACGAAATATTTTTAGTACTTGCACTCTATTTTTTTTTTTTTAATTTTTATTGACATCTCTAATAGTTGCTTAATAGCCTGTCCCCGAGGCCATGGTGCCGCGGTAGGACATCCAGGTTGTCTCCCTGTCACCTGCGGTTCGAACCCCAGCTACGGCGTATTTGCAGGAATTTTTCCTCCAAATGGGGGGCGTAATCAAAGGATGTTGGGCTTCTGGACTTCTGGGCTGGCCGCCGCGTGCGCTTCCCAATTTACCCAGTTGGCCGGTGGGAAACTTCCGTGGGACCGGGCCGGTCATCTCCAGAGATAGTCAATAAGGTTAATTGGGATTATTATTATTATTATTATTTTTAATAGCCTGGACTGTACGTCAATCCCAACATTCATTTAAGTGTATGTAATCTGACCACATCGAGTTGCTGACCTTCAACGAATCATTCCATGTAAAGTAAATCTCTGATAATGATGCTGCCACACTCAAACTAACCTATTATAGCATTAAAGCTGGTTATGGTTTCTTATTTATACACTTTAACCTAGTTCCATTATTTAGGGCGCAAGGAATGAAATTTTTGCAATGAAACCAGCACCAATCCAAGTTTCATACATGGGTTTTCCAGGAACCACAGGCGCAGCTTACATTGATTACTTAGTCACTGATGAGGTAACCTGAAGCCATTTTCCATCTTTATTTATTATCTTCTGAAATTTAATAATATAATTGCAAATTTACTTCTGATATCCCTTTTTCTTTTTGCAGTTTGTTTCCCCTACACATTTATCGCATATCTATTCAGAAAAGCTAGTCCATCTTCCTCATTGTTACTTTGTGAATGACTATAAACAGGTTAGATTTGGAATCTGTTTTTGTCTTTAAGTTTTTGGTGAAACATTTTGATAATGCTGTTAACTTTGCATATGGCAGAAAAATCGTGATGTTTTGGTTCCTATTAGTCGGCATAAACGAGCAGATTATGGTTTGCCAGAAGATAAATTTGTTTTTGCATGTTTTAACCAGCTATACAAGATGGACCCAGATATATTCAATACCTGGTAATCCATTCATATTGTCAAATGTTGTTGTCAATCTTCAAACAATTGGCTGCATTGGTTGGGTTCTGCAGTAGTCAATTCTTGATATAAGTGAATAATTGGGGTTGTTTTCTTTCTCTTTGTTTTTCTCCGCGGTAGGTGCAATATTCTGAAACGTGTTCCCTCTAGTGTATTGTGGCTACTGCGATTTCCTGCATCTGGTGAGACGAGACTGCGTGCATGTGAGTATGTTAGTTGTAATAGTTGAATTTGATTTTTGGTCATCTGGATTAAGTTCGTTGTCCTTGCAAAATCAGTATGAAGTAATACGTGCCGAATTATGTTTCAATCTGGTTGATCAGGTCAACTATTTAAAAACCACCAGTCTAGTTTTTGAACTCTTCAATTCTGGGATGGAGAGTTGAAAATTTTCACTGTAAGACCAAGTAATACATACTTGATGTTACGTATGTCCATACTACTAAATGCCCATACTACATTGTAGCAAATGTTACGTATGCCCATACTACTAAATGCCCATACTACATTGTAGCAAAAGGTGATGACCCTCACCCTATGGGGCTTCCAGGACTGCCCGATGTGATCTGGAAGGGAGGTAAATCACGAGGGCTTCGCCTAGCACAGTGGCCCTTTGCATGAAGTTAGGTGACCCGCGATACATTTTGCATACGCTGGGAATTGATCCCATGACCTATTGCAGCAACACCACATGCAAATACCAATTGTGCTAATGGTGGGGGTCACCATATTACATTGTGATTATAGAAGTGATTCATTGATAGTGAATCATTGCATGCTATAAAAAGTTCTTAAGTTTATTCTAGTAGCTATAGTCATTTGATGTTTGGTGCATTTTGGTTTTAACAAAAAACAAAAAATTCTGAACTAAACGATTTTGTTTCCAGAATTCATCCACAGGATCCTTGTCCCTAGTTCGCTTAATTTTTGCAACAATTGTAGACCCTCAAATCTAATGTATCAACCTAAATATTTAACTCATCTAAGTATTTGGGTGATATTGGTTTTTGTA
>JBBMJZ010015475.1:0-11065 GCA_037833815.1 Zingiber zerumbet | reverse complement strand
GATTCCGGTCTCGGTGAGACGAAATCTAATTATTATTATTTTTTATATAACTATACTGTGCTACCACTTTGTTTTGTAGGGTAATTTTACATTTTGCCTCGAACTAACACTTTTTTGTAGGTAGCTAGAAAAGTGAAGGTCCAGGCGCCCGGAAGTGATCCGGGCGCTTGGAAGTAAATTTTATCCCTAACGAGCATCGCCACGTGGAGTACCCTGGTTGGCTCGGTTACGTCAGAGTCTAGGCCCCCGGAAGGGATCCGGGCACCCGGAACCTCCTATATAAGGAGGGTGAAGGCTGAAGCTAAACAACAACTCAGAAGAAGATCTTTCATTACTTGCTCTGCTGTGCTCCTGCGACAATACTCCAACAACGTGCTACTCTTTTAGTTTTTTACTTTTGTCAGTATTTTCTTTCTAATAATTCCTGTATTTAATTCTTGTAATAACTTTGTGAATTATTAGTGATTGCCCAACGAAAACACTCAACGAGTGCGACTCTTGGAGTAGGAGTCGACAAAGGCTCCGAACCAAGTAAAAAACAACTCTTGTTAGCGTTGCTTTAATTTTCACCTTTTGCTTTTTCCGCTGCGTACTTTAATAAATTTTAATCGCTATTCACCCCCTAGCAAATTCTCGATCCAACACAAACAATGTATTTATTTATCTCATTGGAACCGGGTAGAGAATACTGGTAGAAATTTATAACTATCTACTTGTTCAATGATTTCTTCACTTGAAGCATGATTGTTTGAGGAGGTTTTCTGACTACAATATTCTTTAGGATTTTTTTTTATTTTACCTAAAAGGGTGATCAACTAGTAAAAATTTATGGTGATTATCAAACCAAGATACTTTCCCATAGCAATGTAATGAAAATACATCAGATTCTATCATGTAGTGTAAGCATACTAATTTACCAATTGTGCTCTATTCCGACAATATTGAGTATGCTGGAAAATCACTGATCATCCATAATAAAATAGCATGTAATTTAAAATTAGTTTTACTTGCAACATCATAAGTCACCAACCCTATATTCCATAATTCAATCAACTCAGCAATCAAAGGTTGTAAGAAAATATTTATCTTCTCTTTGAGATTGGTTGGACTAGGAATAAGCACAGTAAGAAATATAAATTCATCTTTTATGCACATCCATAGTGGTAAATTATACAGTGTTAATATAACTGACCATGATGAATATTATTGTCCCGACTAACTAACTGGCTGAAATTCATTGGCGGAAAGTCTCAATCTCACATTATGTGGTTCCGTTATAAAGGAAGAAAATATAGTATCAAGATGTTTCCATGAAGGGAAATTATAAGGATGACGCATAATACCTCCTTTGTGCTTATGCTCATGATGCCACACCATGTGGCAAGCTGTAACGATAGATGCATATAAGCGTTGAAATCTAGCAGTTAACAAAAAGTAATACATCACTTTCTAAATAATTTTTTTCTTTTTATTCCCTGGTATGCGAGAACCATACTTATAACGAGGGTAGTACAGATTTTACATTCACTCAGTTCATTGTCTTCATTCCAAAATATTATACAGTTGTTTATATAACAATCAATCTTTTCTACAGGCAAACCTAAACTTCTAACCAATTTCTTTATACTATAGAAGCTATCAGTTATTATATTATCAACATGGAGTAACTCTGATATAAATTAACATATTTCATCATAACATCTTTCTAAAAAATGATATTTTATCTTCATATTTAATAACCTTACAGTAGCTGGTAGTTGGAAATAATCAAAATGAATGTCTTCCTACCCTTCTCTTTCACTGGCCTTTAACATTTCATATAAATGTTAATATTCAGGTGTTGATATTTCACCTATATTAGAATAATCAACTGCATTCATCGCATTGTGAACCATTGATTGTATTGCAATATCATTATTTGATGATTCCCTAATAATAGTTGTGCTAGATAACGTACCACCAGAAGGTCCAATTGGTTCAAACAAATAAGACTCTCCTTGACAGTACCAATTGCAATAATTTGGGACAAAACTATTTCTACATATATGTACTTTCATGATATTTTCATCACAAAAAACTCTATTTCTACATTTGGAATAATTACACAAATATCGTAACTTTATATCATTCATACATTCTGGATGACTCTTAGTAAAGTTCACAAACTGTCCAACTTCAGTAATAAAATCATCTCTAATAAATTTATTATCTAATCGATTATACATCCAAACTTTGTTCATATACATTATCATCTAATAAAAATATAATTTCATACAATTTATTACAAAGTACCTGAGTTGCTAAAACTATTAAATTAAGAATTAAGAGTTATCTTAGATGTAAATATACCAACACTAAATTAATTAAATGACTATATCATGTTATATATCATGTTATGCATCTAAATTTATCTATCTAAAATAGCATATAGATAATGTTTAATAAATTATACCTGAAATGTGTAGTTCAATCATAGAAGAGCGGCAAATGTAATATACTAAAAAAAATAAAAAAATAGCTAAAATTAATCACAAACAATAACAAGCTAGGACAAATTCAAGGCAGGACTAAGCTAGCGACTGTAGGCTCACGGTCGACAAAGCTAGCACTCGGATAAGCTGTCGGGTGGCCACGTCCTAGTTGTCGCTAAGCCGGTAGCCGCGACCAACAAGTGGCAGCCGGCCACGCTGGCAAACACGACCAACAACTGCCGACCACCCAACCAGTGTGTTGGCGGCTGGCAAAGAAGCCGGCTGGGTGCTGTCGGTCCGCACAGTCACTAGCCAGGTGCTAGCGGCCAACACACCGGCCAGCTGGGTGTCAGTGGCCGATACAGCTGCCAGTTGGGTGTTGGCGGCCGGCACAGCCACCAGCCTAGTGCTAGCAGTCGGCTCAACCACCAACCTCATGCTAGTGGTCTGCGCAACTACCAATCACATTTTGGAGGTCGGCATGGCTGCCAACCACTTGTTGATGGTCGGCACAACTGCCAGACCCATGCTGTGCCGGTTGCTAGTCAACAGTTGGAAAGCGGGAGAGATGGGGCGAAGAGACTTATCGGAGAATCGCCGAAGTGCTAGAGATTTGGGGAAAAGAAGTCGAAACTGCGCGTGAGGAAAAGGAAATCGGAGCAATACCCTAATTCTAATTGGACTTACCGACGGTTCTGTCGCAGATTATCGACAGAAACGTTATTCCGGTAAGTCTCTTTAATATTACTAACGGAATCTATATTCTGTCGGAAATTGTATTTGATATTACCGACAGAATAACAATTCCGTTAGTAAATCCAAATTATGCTAGCATGAATCAAATTATACCAGCTATTACCAACGGAATTTGATTCCATCAGATAATTTTATTTGATATTACAGGTGGAATTTTTTTCCCATCGGTAACCCTAAGCACCTGACGGAAATCAAATTTCAGGAAATTAAATTTCGTCTGTAATTACCGATGAAATTTTATTTCGGTTAAAAATTTTAACGGTAATCTTGATTTTTTTTTTTTAATATATAATATAGGGGTTCGGTTTTTGTGATTTTCGACGGATAAAGAGATCACTTTCAACGGCCTGGAAGAGATTTTTGCTTATCAGATAGAGAAATATTTGCTTTCCTGGGGTAGAGAGTTGTCACGTATATCCGAACTAACGAAAGCCGTTTTTTCTAATCATTTTTTTGAAAATGTGGCTACGAGAGAAAACGGGAACGAATGGAGACAACGCAAGGGGGTAAAAGCGATACGAAGGCCACGCGGGACATTGTGTACGGAAAATTACCTTAAATTTGTTGCCCACCTGATACACCGGACAATATTTTGGCCGGCAGCAAAGAATGAAATGAAGCAGGATTAGAAAGACCGCACAAAATTTTGTTAAAAATACATCCGCCGTTGAGCATTAGTTAAAACCCCACTGGTTTTAATTTGGTCGATCCATGAATTCTCATCGCCTTAGATAATGCAAATAAAGCTCGTCCACTATATTAATTGCATGCTCAAGTAAAACAACAAACAAACAAACAAACAGATCTTACATCCTAAAAAAAAAAAGTAAAAGATCCATTATCTTACTTAATTAGCGAGCTAGCTATGCGCGAGTAGTTTAGTAAGTAGCAAAGCCGCCGTCTTCACGGTGCCTCATGATCCAGAACCTCTCTATCTCTTCAGCTTTTCGACCCGGAATGCGACCTGCTATCAGATCCCACCTGCAAAACAAGCTCAATTATTCTTTCCTTCCAAACAGAGTGGGAAATGGAGCCATGATGAGCTAATCACCATTCACCACTACCTGTCGCCGACGAGGCGATACATTCGGAAGATGAGGTCTTCCTCCTGCTTAGTCATGTGGATAAACTCCCACTCCGCGCTGCTCACCTCTGCTGCAGCCTCACCGATCAGTACTTGTGTGAGCTAGCGATATGATTAAGCGGACAGAGAAGAAGCTCACCTTCGGAGCCGTTGGACAATTTGCGCTGCTTCTTGCGGCGGGCGTCCATGGCTTGGGGAGGTGCATGCATAGGATCGAGAGGAGAGGTGTGCGGTAGCTGGAGAATATATAGCGAAGGGAGGGGAAAAAAAGTAGGTGGGAAAAAAAAAAGCAGAGAGAGAGATCGGTGCAGGCTTGAACAAAGAAGGAAATGGGGATTAAGTATAGAGCGGAGGGAGGGAACTAAGGGAAAGAACGGCAGGTGAGTGTGGAGGACGCGACAAGCTAGCGCAGCCAGCGGCCAATGACCTGCCCTCGATCGGCGTCTCAGCTGACGAGTAGTTGTCAATTTTGTTGGCCTTTGTTTTTTACTCCAGATTGGTATCCTCTCCACTTTATTTATTTATTTATTCGATTAATTTAATTTGCAGGTAGAGAATTAATTTTTTTTTTCTGATTTTTTATTTACAGGATATATTTAAAATATGAGATAGGTACAAGCGTTCAAAATTTGGTGTTGGACAAAGTTGAGAGGGCAATGGGGTGGCGGCCTTCTGGCATGTGAGAGAGACAAGCATAAGTGAATGCTACCTAATATGTTTCACTTCAACCGTTAGTTTATGGTACCAGGAAGATAAATTATGGGATTAATTTATAGTAGATCATTAAATAATTAGAAGAGAGAGAAAAAAATTCTCTAAATACATGTGTATTAAAAATTAATCCTTTATCTATTGTAACAAAATCGACACCCTCGGAGATCTAGATCTATCTTATAGGTTCTTTGTTAATTAATGATTGGATGCATTAAGACACGAATGTTGACAGATTTATATGGATTAACACATGTTAAAGTTAGCACCTTTTAATAATGGAGTTTGAATAAGAAATAAATGCTAGTGAGGTAATTAAAGAGAATGGGGATTAGATTTTTTATTATTTTTTTATGGATTTTATCTTCTTTATATGATTAGGCGTATATATCATCATTCTCTACACATTGACTTACACATACCATGTAGCATCGTCCTTCATTTATTTTTATTTTTAGTAATTCATGTATTTAATTTTTTGCAATCTAATTAATCCGGTAGGTAATTGATCCGACTATATATATAAAAAAATTTACTGACCACCAAATTAAATTTAAAATATAAATCAGTACGGACGGTCTAATATTATAAATAATTTGAACGGTATGATAAACTTTAGATTAAATTTGAACTCTCATTATTATGAAATCCGTCGTACTGTTAACTATTGCATTATAATTCAAGGGGAAAAGGTGTGCCCATTCAAGATTTATCTATTTTAGAAATAAATTATTAATTATAATTTTTTTTTGATAGGGAGTTTGTCGAATTATGATTTATCTAATTTAGTCATGCCTTAATCATGCCTTTAAAGAAGTCAGATACATTCGAAGGGATAAGGGATAAGGCATGGGCAGAGCCACATGGATTAATTAAAATCATGAGTCGAGCCTATTAGGTTTGTCCGACGCTGAGAGCTAGTCAAGTTCTTAAACACTTCTTTGCATCCTTATCCTCGATATATTCATGGCTCATTCTCATGTGCAGACATATTTGTAGGCATCCGATTTATTTTTAAAAATCGGGATATTCAAAAGGACGTCTGAGCGTCCGAATTTATGAGGATGGACCCATAAATATACAAGATAAAAATGTGCAACTTAAATTTTTCTTTGATATCTATATATATCTGATAATGCGGTGTCGAATCTAACTTTATTAAATATTAAGATTATCCACAACGTGGCATCTCTAACGGCGTAATTTTTCTGTGGTTCCATAAAATAAATAAATAAATAAAAATAACAGAGAGAATAAGGAGCTCTCCCATTGGATGCCCTTATAGCTGTGGTTGCTTTTTCTGTGGTTCCATCTCTAACGTGGCAACTCGCAGTTTTATCCTGAATCTCTCGAGGTAAGGGGGCCGCTGCAGCTTTCAAGTTTCAAGAGATGTGATCCCATGGGTAGGAGGCTCACGTGCATAGGATTCCAACGCCCTGGCTGGCACCCTTCCACACACTCGTCCTCTGCTTGCTCCACGCCAAACCCACCTTTCCCTCATTGGTAGTCCACTCCTCTCCTTTCCCCCCTCTCTCTTTCTCTCTACCTATTGTAAGGAATAAGGACCACTGGATATTTCCTTATTTTTCTAAACCTGCCTTCTGTACTCAAACGAGGTCATTACTCGCACGAATGATAGAGGTGTCAAAAATAAATTCAACCCATCAATTATCAAATCTAAGTTGATCCAAAAAAAAAAAAAATGTTTAGATTAAAGATTTTCTAATTCAGATTGATTTGAATTAGAGGTTTTTGGTTGGTTTATTTTCTGATCGGATTCGGATGCAATTCAGATTAATTTAAATTTAAGATTTACAGATTTTTTTTTAGATTAAATTAAATTTTATTTTAAAATTATTTTATGCACATAAATAAATATAGTATAACCACCCTAATAACCATAAAATAGTGAAATAAAAGTGAAAAAAATGAAAAATAATAATAAAAAAATTAATTGGGCGGATTGGACCGGTTATTCGTGTTATTCGAGTTTGAGTTCGAGTTCGGATTTAAAATTTTCAAGATAGAGTTCAGATTCAAATCAAGTTTAGGTTGAAATCCTTTTTTGATAATCGATCTGTCTAATATTTAGACAAGTGAATGGAAAAGAGGTAAAAAAAAAACTTCATTGTGAATGAGATTTTAATCCCACATTGAGAGTTTCAAGTCATATTAGTTGATTTATATTAATTCACATGCATTCATAATGTGAACATATTCATGGGGAGATGTTGTGGACTGCGCGTGCCGAATGTCAGACTGGTCGGAGCAAAATTTACCTAAGTGGAACAACTAACACATACGTAGTAGAAATTAGCCCCGCTAGTAGCCTGAGATTATTAACTCAAGTCATCTCGACAGATAAGTTGAATTTAATTTGGTGTATTTAAATTTGGCTAATTTTCTAAAATATCTGGCAGATTGTTCAACCATCTTGAAATAGATTTCAGTTTTGTTGAGATGACCACAAACCAAAGTGTTGAGGTGTAACAAACTCAACAAAGGCCCCATCCATTCCGATTATTTCTTGATTCTTGACCGAGGACCTTTCTAAGCGTGTTAAGGATGTTGATGCGTAGACCATCAGTGCAGTCGAGGCTTGGACTATAAGATGGTTGATTCCAAAACAGTTATCAGCCAAGTCTAGGAGCTTTAAGTGATCTTGTACAAGATCCACTCAGAAGGGATGGTTCTGAGTGAAACCTTCTAAGTGGTTGTCAATATTGAGAAGTTGTCTCTAAGCTGGAAGGATTTCAAGAACTACCTGAAGCATAAGCGGAAGGAGATGAATGTTGAGGAATTCATTCTTAAACTTCACATCGAAGAAGATAACACAAGTTAAGAGAGAAAGTTGTTCTCTCAGGCGGCTGTGAAAGTCAACATGGTCAAGCATAGTCAAAACTCAAAACGAAATAAACTCAAGTCTTCCAAGATGGGACCTAGAGGAGGCATCAACAAAAAGAAGTTTTCCGAGAAGTGCTTTAACTGCGACCGAGTCGGTCATAAATTTTCGGAGTGTAGAAAGCCAAAGAAGAAGCAAGAGGCCAACCTAAACGAAGGACCATAAATGGATGACCTCTGCGCAATGGTCTTATAACTAAACCTAATTAGTTCAAACCCGCGACAATGGTGGATCGATATTGGGGTCACCAGACATGTCTACTATAATAAGGAGTTGCTCCATAACTTTGAAGAAATCAATGGAGACAAGCTGTTCATGAGGAACTTAGCAACCTCGGACATCATGGGGCAAGAAAAAGTGGTGCTGAAGATGACCTCGGGTAAGAATCTTACTCTGAATAATATGTTGTATATTTTGGAGATTCGGAAGAATCTAGTGTTCGGATCACTATTAAGCAAGCATGACTTTCTCATTATTTTTTATTCAGACAAAGTCATATTGTCCAAGAATGAAATGTTTGTAGGAAGGGCATATGTATCGAATGGACTGTTCAAGCTCAATGTAATAGTCATTAGGCCTAAGATAAATAAAGATGAAAGTTTTTCCACTTATATGCTTGAGTCTTCATGTTTGTGGCATGGTAGATTAGGACATGTTAACTACAATGTGTTGCGTAGATTAATAAACATACAAAGCATACTTACATTCCACCTTGACCTAAAACACAAGTGTGAGATTTGTGTTGAAAAAAAATGATAAAGTCATTCTTTTAATATATTGAGAGAAGCAATGAATTGTTAGGATATGTCTGATGCGGTGTATGCTAAAACACGTTTCGTAAAAATGCGCAGCGAAAAATAAAATAATAATAATTTCTAAATTATTACATCACACACACCACATGCATACAAGGATACAACATGTCAAACATGATCGCATAATTAATTTTTTAAGGAAAGTAACTTTATGCTAGGTGTACCTTATGGATGCTTGTAACGAGAAGGACATCAACTGTAGCAACGTTGTCGAACCTCGCCTTTATTCGTATCTACGCCGAGCTCCTCAAGACAACTCCTTAAGTACAAGACTCTCCTTTAGAAGTTACTAGCCATGAGTGAAGAAGAGGGATCAAGAGGAAAAAGAGAAGCACACAAGGGAGAGTTTTCTCCCTTGTGGTGGTCACGGCAACAAGAATGGTTTCCTCTTATTGTTGAAGGCGGGTAGAGAGAAGGGAGAGGAGAGAAAAGTTGGGTTAAGGTTTCCAAAACCCTATCAAGCCAACTAATGAAAATTGTGTCTAATTCTCTCCCAATTACATTTATTTATAATCCTCATTAATGAGTTGGATTAGAAAGCCCAAGTCCAACCCATTATCCCTTAACAAAAAATTAGCCCATTAACCCTTTGGTTTGGTTCACAACTAAACCAAGTTGGTTCATGACTAATTCATGATTAAACCAAATGTCGTCCAACTATTCCATAAGAAATGTGGCTCATCCGCGCTTCCATTGTGATAAATATTTTCATAGTTGTCTTATGTATGGTCCAACCAAATATTTATCTCTTGATCTAAGAATCATATTCTTTAACTTATTTTATGTCTTTTAGAGACTCGTTAGTGTGTGTGACCCAATAGGTTCCTGGTTTATCTTGGCTATCCATAATTAACTACTTAATTATAAAACCATCATGAGTGGCACCTAGTAGTACATCATGATCCCCAATTAGTCAAAAAATCATATTTGATCTTAGAATTAATTCTAAACCCTTCAGCAGCTATAGTGAGTCATGCCTCGTTCCTTTCACTCGTCTTATACCCACTTGGTTCAGAACATAATCTATGTGTCTTGTCCCCATTAAGCTAACTACGTCACACCTAACCCAAATAATACTTCCTTGTTCTTCAAATTCAAATTACTCATATATGTGTACAAGAGTCTCACACTCTTAACATGTGATGTTTTGGCCAAAGACTTTGAGTAATAATTCTAACGAGTGGCCATAGGGTATACGTCTCCTCACAGCGGTGAATCCTTTGTGGGCTATCCAAACACCTTCGAACACTTCAACTTATACCCAATCATCCCGGGTCCACACCTCAATGAGATGCTTGCTCAAGATGTCAAAGTATAAGTCTTCATGACTAAGATGACTTATATACATCAAGTCGAAGGAAACTTGCACTCATGCTGTAGTAAGAACTTCATAGATATATCTATATATATGTATAGAACCATATGAAACCTTATAGCAAGTCACTCTATCACGTCCAGGTAGTCCCTGCCAAAAGAAATTTCAGCAGCATCTCCCCTGTACGGGTGACAATATAAATCCAGAATACATATATCTAAACCATCGGCCCACACGGTCGGAACAATACACACAAATAGTAAACAATCCACACAGTTATAATATGAACAATCCACAATAAAGAAAGACGATATAAAATCATCATAGATATATGTAAAACCTCATATTCCACTACAACAAATAAACGAAGTCCACGAAGTAATGAAAATATCCGCAGCGGAAAACCAAAAGTAGCAAACCCAAGTGTTCGATATAATGCCCACAATACAAAATCCACATCACTAAGTATATAAGATGCAAATGAAAAACATATCCCGACAACAGAAAATCGTCGCAATAAAGGGGCTAGCGACTGGAATCTCCTCGACGGCATCAACCTGAAATGGTAATAATAACGAGGTGAGTTCAATGAACTCTGCAGGTAACCTATAGATATGTACAACAACATATAACTAGTAATAATCCTACGGTACAGTATCATAACAGTACAACATATAGTACAGTCTTCTAACAGTATAACATATAGTACAGTCTCCTATTAGTATAATAGGTATGCATAACTGAATAAACTGCAGTAACCAACAATGGACATGTAATACAGTCTACTGCAAAAATAATAAGAAATGCAGTACTGAAATAAACTGTACTTACCTGCAAATCCTCTGAGCTGTAACTGTGAACCTACACAGATAAAATAGTTAGAGCAAATAAGTATGTATCCTGCATGCATGTAAATCATATACAATCACCAAAGTGCATCATCCAATATGCAACAATCACAATAAATGCAATATGTGCATATGATGCAATATGACATGGTCACCCCTGACG
>JBBMJZ010015412.1:0-11071 GCA_037833815.1 Zingiber zerumbet | reverse complement strand
GTTGCCAAGGCTACGTGCTTGGACTTACACCGCCAAGACCCATCCTTGGACTTTCCTCCTTTGCCAAGATCACACTTAGACTTTCCTTGTTGTGCATGTATCCTGCACACTCACAATGCATATTAAATACAGCAATAAACCTAACCCAAACATTTGCCCAAACATCAAAACCTATGGCACCTAGATTGCTTCAACAAAATCTAAAAATATTTTCAGGATAAAATCATAGAAGGTCATTTGACTTTTTTATAAAAAGAAAACTAACCTCGTAATGTTATTTGGGACGCCATTTTGATTTTTGCCCAATAATAAATATCGTATTCAAATATTAAGTGTGATGTTATTAAATTATATTAAAAGTATTAACCAAATTAGATCATATTTAGCTACTAAATTTAGATATCATGAAATGCCTCGACCCGAACAGGTCCCACCCAAACCGAACCATGAATACCACCAGAATTATCCATTGGGTTGACGACTAACTCCACAGACCACTGAAGGTTCTTTAGCGTGCATTGTCCTCACTCGCACGCACCCTAGAAAAACTTTCCAGGAGGTTACCCATCCTAAGATTACTCCAAGCCAAGCACACTTAACTTTGGAGTTCCTAAGTTTGGGCTTCCAAAAAGAAAAGTGCACCTTGATAATATGGATAGTACCATCTAACATTTTAAGTCATACTTAACCAAAATCTCAGAACCGAGGTATTACAATCACCCCCACTTAAAGACACAACATCCTCGTTGTGTAACCACAAATCACACCACAGACAAATCCCAAAATCTCCCTCGCTAAATGGTGCCCTTGGTGCTCCTGCCACATGCGCACTCATGGTCGCAAGGTCGCTCTGACACCATCTGAAACTCCCCGACCCGAGCGGACCCCACCCGAACCGAACCGGGAACGCCACTAGAATTGCCCATCGGGTTGACGACTAACTCCACAGACCACCGAAGGTCTTTTTAGCGTGCTTTGTCCTCATTCGCACGCACCCTAGGAAAACTTCTCAGGAAGTCACCCATCATAAGATTACTCCAAGTCAAACACGCTTAACTTTGGAGTTCTTAAGTTTGGGCTTCTGAAAAAAAATATGCACCTTGATAATATAAATAGTATCATCTAATCTTTTAAATCATACTTACCCAAAATCTCAGAACCGAGGTATCACATATCAAGTGTTACTAAATTATATAGATATTAAACAATTACTCTAAATCATTAAATATTTTTTATAATCACATTAATTTATCCTGTAAATAGCATCATATTGTATCATAAATTATACTCTAATCTATACAGGTTGAGCTTGCACCGAATTTGTAGTTAGAATCACATAAGGACCATATTGTGTATTGTTTTACCAAACTTCACCAGCAAGTGAGTCTCCTGCAGGAGATGAGTTAGTCATCTCATAAAGATGAACACACTGAAGATAATTTACTGAATTCTTAAGCTGGAACGGCATCGAGCAATGGCAGAAAAAGAAGAAATGGGCGCGAAAGCTAACCCAAAGAACTCGCTTAGTTGCAAGGAGATTTCTAGGGGAGATCACCTCGAGATGATCTGTAGAGTAGCACAATACAAATATGCAAGTACAATAGGGTGAACTAGCAGCAAGATGCAACTCGCAACATAAGCAGATCAACAGTCGATAGCAAATTATTAATGAGCAGGAAATGACCCTATGGCAGGGGTTCTTGCGAGTCTCCCAGTCGAGAGAGATGAAGATAAGCATCTGTTCCTGAGTAGAGAAGATGGAAGGAAACTCTCAGTGACGACATAATTGAAACAGTGTGGTTTAAGCATGAAATCAAAGCTACAAGTAGTAAGAAAGAACAAAGACAATGTTTGCTTTGGGTTGTTTTCTCTTTCAAACACACATTTTTCCTATGAATTAAAGAGTTTCATATTCCTTTTCAGCAATATAACTTATCCTTTAACCAAGACCTCAACGATAAAGATCCATCTCAAGGTTGTTAAACGTTGAAGAGGAATCTTAAAAGAGCTAAGCTTGCAGTGTTTGCATGAAACAAGCTGGAAATTATATCTGAAAAATCACCCAAAGAACCATAATAAGATGAGCTTTATATTCAGATCACAAGGCAAATGCTATAAACTAGAAAACATCAGAGATGATGGCTCTCTTATGAATTGGGTGTTACTTCACTCCTTGGCCAAATTGTTCCACATGATTGCTTGATATTAGCCCAAGTTAGTACTTACAATAAAAATACTACACCAGGATTACACTATGCACTTGCCATAAAAACTATGTATTGAATACGATAATAATTAGGAAATAAAAAGAGCCATATTGTAATTCAAGCAGCACAGAATGAACTTGGATTATTGAATAAAAGAAAGAATTGGGCCTACCATATCCTTCCATAGAGATAATTTGTAAGTCACCACCAAAATAACGAGCATAGAGACGACTAATTGGGAGCCCATAACCATAACCTGCCATAATTACTCTATCTGAGCTTCCTTCATAGTTTTCTTCCAGAGGATTTTTTGCAGTGCTATAGAGATATGTGAAAATCTTTGGAAGACCGCTTCTTCGTATGCCGCCCCCTTCATCTGATATCTGCAATAATTGATGACATATCAAAATCAACAGTGCTCCAAAGCTAGAGAAACTAGATGATTACGTCAGTAGACCTCGAAACTCATACGACGAGCAGCAAACAGTAAATGCAACCAGTTCGCTCATACTAAGTAGAAGGTAAATTACAAACATTAGCAAACTGTTTTGCATATATCTTCTATATGGTTGTATTTGTATCAACAGCAGATGCTGATATACATGTAGTTGGCATAAAAAGATTTTCAACAGGCTCTAACGTCTCCTGTGCATATGGTCACATATAGACAAGAATGTAGTGGAAAGCTCTTGGATTTCACATAATGATTGTCGTTTAAAAGTAAGCTGGTGGAAATGAGCCCAAAATTTGTGAAATATTTGGTTCCTATGTTATTTGTAAAATCTAAACTACCACTTTAAAGAGTGAGGATTTAATATAACTATGTTATTCAATGTAAATTGTTCGGTCTTGCAAAGCTACATTTGGAAGTTCTGCAATATCAACACATTTTGCATCAGCAACCTGAAAACAATTCCCAAAGGAAATATAATCCAAAACTTATTTTCTTCTCCACTACATCTAGTTTCTATTTTCAGATGTACTGAAAATAACCTTCTGTGTTAAATTCAAATTTTGCAACTCACCAAGACAGGATGAAATTTCAACTATTTTTTTGCAATTCTTTTATGTCTTGCATTTCTGCTTACCAAGTAACACAATAGTAACTGAAGATATAACTATTTGTTGGTGATGTACCTTTATTGTAACATCTTCAATCCCATCGGCAACAATAATTCTAACAGGAGGGGCATCCTTGTCAGAATTCATAAAACGTTCTTGAACTGCACGCAAAGAGTTTTTAACCAACTCAAAGACCATAAGATGCAAATGAGAAGGAACATACCTGGTCCATGGAAACAAGTAGAAAGATATAATCAGATAAGTGACAAATGTACTCTATCATCAAAGAACTATTTATACAGAAAGGATGTGACCTCAAATAGAAAATTATCATCATAATATTATATGGAAAAAAAATCATGATCTTACAAAATACTAAATAATTGACTATATTCAGTTGGAATTGTTATCATGCACTGTCATGCAACAACTACTCCAGCTTTGTTACAGAGATAATATATGGAAAGCAAGTCCAAGCCTATTGATCACTACATATATGGCATTATCAATGGTACTTAATGAATAACTGCCATGCACCAGGAAAAATAAGAGAGCATATCAAATTTTGGACAGAAATGGAAACAAATAAAATAAGAAAACTGAATCATTAGCCATGAGAGCAGTTTTCCTAATGAGTATACACTATACACGCCTTAATCTGATATCACTCCTGATTAAAACCAAGAGATTAAAGGGAAAAAAAAAAACTTGAAAACATTGCTTTAAAAAATTGTTTTAAGGAATGCTAAATAAATGAATTTACAAGTAACACTCACGGGAAGGTGAAATTTGGATCACCATATATATTAACCTCAGGAGCACTCCCATATTCCCTGGAACAGAGACAGCGAGCATCTTCACTGGCAGCTTGTGCAACTTGCATTGGAGAAAGTCTAGTGTTTATATTCCCAACACATCCCGGTTCTGGGTCAGGATTATGCAATGCCACATGCTGCCCTGAGTTTAACAAATATGTCATGAGTTTTATCCTCCATATCAAAACTTCAACTTTTTGAGGTTCGCTAAACAGTGAAAAAAGATCATGCATATATGTGTTTCCATGTAGTTAATACACACACAGCATAGTGAAATCTGAAAATAAAGGACAAATGAATTAAGAAAATGTTTTTTTTACCTATAAGCATGCGTATCCCAATTCTTGACAGGTAAAAACGATCAAGAAATTGGTGAATCTCTTGTAGTTCTGCTGGCACAACCTTGTGCTTCAGGTCTCTTTTTAGTTGTTGTACTCCTAAAGCCATTGCTGGTACAACGTTGTTGTGCCTCACTTTGATCATCTTAATCATTTGGGTAAAGGCTAATTCATCGCCTGTGTCTTTAATTTCAGGAAATGACCGCATATCACGGAAAGAATCCTGATACCAATCTCTGACCTTAAAAGAAGGGGCTCGTTTAATTAGGCCTTCAAAAATATAAATCTAGCATATACTCAAGCTGAATATTGAATGAGACAACATTCTACTGATTATTTGTCAGTTAGCCTTGCGATTAACTAAAAGAAACAAGCCATAAAGAAGGAGAACCCAAAACCAAAAAAATAATAACAATAACTAATTTATGGTTATCAACCTAATGCAACTTTGCAAAAATTGCTTGCATTACATTGCATTTACAAAATCTTTGACTCGTCAACAGTACCTAGCAATGCAATTGCAAAATCATGTCCCAGGTGTTTTACTAGGCACATGCTCAAATAATCCGGAAGCCTATATCAAGTGAGCACAAACGAAAATAAATAGCTCAAACTAGTATGTCATATGATAAGCAATAAACGAAACCTTCCTAAAAACCAATTTAAGCAAGAGGGGGAAGTGAATGTCAAAAACATAACAAATGCATATTGAACTACCCAAAAAATGCAACAAAAAATTGTTTAAGGAAGTGAGCTGTAAACTGTACAGAATTCCAAACCCATATAATCAACTCAGAATTTCTTAAACCTACCACTGCCCTAGGGCTTTCAATACTGTGTTAATTAAACTATAGTCTCAAAGCACAACAAGATGCAACCTACTTAATACAGTTATCTCTGCAGCAAAGAAATCCCATCCTGGCATATTTACACCCAAATATAACTATGTGTACAATATTAGGTGAGGACTTGTCTACATTAAAATACTTGTTGACAAGGGCGGGACCTGCAAAAAATTCTGGGGGGTTGCACTGATAATTTTTTTGTGCAGCTAAATAAATATATATAATTTTTTTTTGGAGGTTGGGTGGTTACTGGTTAGGTTTTGATTTGAAATGGGGAAAGAGGAAGAAGAATGGGGAAATGGAGGAATTTGGGAGGAAAATCACGTGAAGGCTGAAAAGGCTGTTTTTTTTAATACCCTTTGGGCATTAAAAAAAAAATAAAAGCCACGAATCTTTCGTGGTTTTAAAAAAAAAAAAAAACTCTTCTCCGGCAGCTGGGCTGCCGCCTGCCGGAGAAGAAGACTGGGGCTGCAAAAGCAGCCCCCACAGTCACGAACCGCCATACTAGGTGGTTCCGATGACTCTAGTTCCGCCACTGCTTGTTGAGACATAGAGACAAAAGAAAATGTTTGTTGAAGTAGATTTTCCTTGTTAGGGTGGTGAAGTTGTCGTTGACAACTCATTTACATCCACAAACCACACTAATATACAAGCTCATGCCCCAGTTTGATCAAGCTGAACTACACCTATGAATATCACAATTTCCTCACTTTCTCAAATAGTTTGGATATTAATTTCTCATTCGCCTAGGAAATTAATTGAACACATGCTAAAGTCTATTCGCTAACTTGGTTAGAAAGGCAATTTCCAACAGAAAATCCTATGATCCGCGGTCACAGTCAGTTAGGAAAGCAATTTGCAACAGAATATCCAACGGCGATCAAGCTGGACCAAACCAATGATTATCACTATTTTCTCTAGCTGGAATAGTTTTGGAAATTAATTTCTCATTCATTAGAAAATTTAATTTCCCACACAGTCTACTCGCAAAATAGTCCGATAGATTCTATCCAATCACTCGGTAGGAAAAGAAATTTCCAACAAAAAAATCCAATGGCATACTATCAAAATACCAACATAAAAAAGAAAGCCGAATCTTTCCCTTGAATTGGTATAAATCTGCAACACGAGATTCCATGGTGAAATCTTAGGCTTAAAAAAATGAGAAGGTTCCCCATAAGTGACAACCAAATAATTTTATTCCTCAAATTTGCAACAACAAAAAAAGCAAGATTCATCATACAAATGCATAAACGAGTCGGAATTTAGAACAGGAAAGCGCATCCACAGATCCAACGCACAGGGAAAAAAAGGAAACGGGAATCTTACAGCAGAAAAATCGTGGGAAATCTAAATTACCTTTAAAACGGCTGATTTCTCGGACAAGCCGAAAGGCAGGGACTCCAGCTCAGTAGCCCTCCGGGCGATCCTTATGGAGAGCTCCTTGTGGAGGAACTGGGCGGAGAGGAGGAGGTTCTTCTGGTTGGGCCGGGCTCCGAACTCCATCATGTAGCGTAGGCTGACCCCAGTCTGCTTCATGCTTCCCCATCGCTGTACCTCCTCCGCCAGCGTCTTGGAGAACGACTCGGCCGCCTTCTTCACCGCCATAGCTTGGCCAAGAAGCTCAAATCACAGGCGCAACGACGAGGAGGAGGAAGAAGAAAAAGCAACGGCAGAAAGCGAAGTTAACGAGGCCACGGCGGCGAAGGCATCGAAGGAGAGCGGAGGGGGTCGAAGGAAGGCCCTTGCGGAGGAAGGGGATTATAAGCGGAGGAGACGGGCCGCGGAACGAAGTGAGCCCGGAGATGGGGCAGCCCTTTTCTGTAATAGTACAATTAATTCAATCATTTTGAATCCCGACCCTTTTTGTGCGGTAACTAACTTCTCGAAATCGTCCTCGGAACAGGTAGGGCGTAATATTCGAACATCGGAGCACGTTTCTATAAATATTTCCATCGCGTGACGTACTGACGTGGGTCTTCCGGATAATAGTAAAATATTGACGTGTCGTACGTGAATTGCTGTGGGGATATGAATGAGCGTTGAGGGCCATCTTCGGAGCTTCATTGTATTGTGACGTGGATAGTCACAATGCTGCGCTGGCACTAGAACGAATTAGCAGGAATATTGATCTTTTGTCATCGTAGATAATTTTAATTAATCTCATTAATTATATCTAGGGATAATTAATTTTAGGATAAATTAAAAAACAGCAATCAGTTCAGAAGTCTAACATTTTTTTATTACACTCCTTATTTAGAAGAAAATTTTTTATAAATACGTCGTAGCTGGGGTTCAAATTACAGATATCTGAAAGACAACATGAATATCCTATCACGGTACTATAATCTTAGAATCATTTTTTACCATCATAAATAGTTACAATGGGGATAATTTGAAAAAGCTCCCTTCCATTTTTGAAGAAGCGGCTCATATTTTTATTTAATATTAAAATAATTTTTAAAAAAGATTTAATTAAAAATATATATTGTTAAAAAGTTGATGAGAGATTTTTATTTTAATAACATGGGATTCCTAGAAGAGTTGGTGCAAAGCTTTCTTATGTTTTTTACGGTGAAGAGGTAGGTAAGGCTTTTTTACTTTTATCACGTGGTATGAATATGGTGTTAGTCCCAGTACAATCAGTAAAAGAAAGTAAATTATCTGAAATGAAAAACGTACTCTTCTAAAAGATTTTTAAATTAGATAAATATCTAAATAAATAAAAGGTACAACGAAACTACTGAGATTACTTGATATATAACGAAAGAGGTTGTTAGCCCAAGATAAATAAAGCTTTATATGTCGACTTTTTTGATATAAGTCGGAGGTGGAGAAATTTAGTAAAAAAGTTGACATCTCAAATGAATAAAGAATAGAATGGAAATTTGATTACTATAAATGTTGTCTTTAAATAAAAAAAATCAAGGCTATATTTATAGTCCACTAATCGAAAGTAGCTATTTGTTGACGTAGCGACTTCAGGTGCTTAGATCCGCTCCGGATGCCCCCAGCTGTGCGTCTTATTTGCTCATAATGGCTACGTAACAATGCGAAGATAAAATTTTATCACGATCCGGGCGCTTGAACCCAATTTAGGCGGCGGGGCCCGAAGTGATGATGACGTAGACCAAAAATTAATTCATACCAAAGGGCGCCTGATCGACACCCCTGGTAGTCCGAGTGCTTGGATCAGCTCTAGGTGCTCAAACAGGTCAACTCAAAGTTGACTTTTGTCCCATCTCCACTTTGATCATTTGGGTGATTTTTAGGTCATCTAGAGTTGAGTTCACCCTAATCCAACTCCGCCCTTCTCTCCTCAAGTAGTTTTCCGTTCTGGCTTCTCGTCCCACAGAAACGTCACGTGCTTCCTTCTCATATGCCAGTATATTTTTTTACAGCAACTCGTCCCTCGGACGCACCGAACCTGTCGACTCATTTCCAGTGTCATCCTTCTCACTAGTTTGCATCTTACGCTTAACTTCTTGTGTTTTTAAACTCCTGTATACTTAAACATAAAAATGAAACACAACAAGACATAACCTAGTTGACAACATCAAAATTAATCTGAGATATGTACATGTGACAATGAAGGAGTTCTCTAAGAGCTCCAACGACTATCAATGCCTTCAAAGTATCTCCAATGGTTAAAGTTTTACAATAATTTTTTTTATGATCTCAATAGATTATACCGTACCACATCAATATTCTAAAAATCTATTAAACTATTTTTAATAGTGAGAACTCTAAGTCTCTAAATGATTTTTATATCTATTTTTAAAAAACACCTTCAAAATGTTAGTATTATTTTTACACTATAAACTTAAAAATTTACATCCATAATAATTAGAAGTTTTTTTTTTGTTAACTTTTTTATTTCACGTACCTTTTTAAAAATCTTGGTGTCCCAGTTCGGTCCTTAAAAAAACGTCAATTTTATTAACGGTCCCCGATCCGAGCGGTAGGATTGCCAGCTCATATACAACGGCGATTGCGGATTTTGATTTATCGGATTGCTGACTCATCATCGTATAGTTTTTGGGTCCCATTTCATGGCAAATTAATCATTTAAAATGCTCAGACCTCTTTTACTTCGATTTTCCTTTTAGATATATATATTAAAAATGACTAATATTAATAATAAATGTACTTAGTGTCAGATTACCCAAAAAAAATATCCGAGCAATTATTCATTTAACTTTTAAAAACGTCTAAATTAAATGGTTGGGCGTCAAAATGGTTTGCGTAAAAGATTAGAAAATAAAACATATAAAGGCAAATAATGATTTTATATATGTGGAACAAGGCAAGTCATTAATAATCTACTAAGTAGTTCTAAAACGTTACCTTTAAGCGATTTCCATGTGGCCCCTCCACGTGGCTTTTTTTTAAAGGATTTTATGTTCATGGACCACTGCTAATTAATATACTTAATGAGATATTAGAGGTAATTCGTTTGGGAGAATTGGGAAGGCTCTTCACTAATTTAATTATTTTGAATGAGCGTTAATCATGATGATGTTTTATTAAATCACATTCATATTAATTTGTTTTATTAAATTATTTTAAAAAATACATATTTCTTTAAAAAATAAACTTGTTTTTATCTAAATCGTAAGAAAAAACTATTTTGTAATTTGTACTAGTATTTCACCCATGGCACGAATGTTATTTTATATAATCAACTATTAAAATGAGTAAGTAGAAGCATTTGAATAAATAATTAAAATACAAATAAATTAAATTGATTATAGATCCTACAATTAAAAAAATTATAAATTTTGGAAAACTTGCTTAAATACAATGAATTTTTCTAGTTGCTATCACTATCACATATCAAAATTTTTAGACCCTTAGAATTCCTAACTCTAGACAATGGCATGCAGCTAATCATGGCTGCTGATTAAAAATTTACATTCGAAAGTTCTTTCAAAATTGTTTGAGCGAATAACGCTGAAATTGTACTGATTGAATTTGGGGTTTTGCAATCGAATGAATGTCGTATTGATATTTAGTTATATATATATATATATATCTATAATGATTAAATATTAATATGAAATTGAATAATTAAAATTATCTATTACAAAATTTCATAATTTCATCTAAATACTATGTTCCTGGTAACATGGAAAATATTTGAAACACGAACTTCACCCATAGGCCGTTTTGCTCGATACATTTGAAGAATAATAATATATGTCCCGTGTGGCTGGTAAAAGGGAATGAATTATCTTAAAAAAAAAAATAATACCCTTCTCGAAACTTATAGGTTTTATTGAGACAAATACTTTAATAGAATAAACTAAAATGCATTAAATAAGTATGAGATAAAAGTATTTAATTGGTTTGCAACTGAGTAGGTTACTAATCCAATGCAAATGAAGCTCAACTAATCAACTCTTTCTTCAACAAAAGTCGGAGGTGGAGAAGCCTCATACAAAACGTTGAACACACAGACAAATGAAGAACAGAGTGAAAGCAATCGAGTACAAAAAGTATTGTGTTCCGAGCTTTATTTATAGTCCACTAGTCAAAACTAACCGTTTGCTGATTTGACACTGTTCCGACACCCCCAGCGAGACAACCTCTATCTCAACACAATGATAAGAAGATAGACTTTTTCATCTCCGGACGCCCAAACCATGTCCAGGCGCCTGTACTGATGCTGACGTAGACCCAAAAGTTGATACGCAGCAACGAGGCACCTTCATGGCACCTTGGTGGTCCGGGCTCCTGGACCACCTTATCCAGGTGCCCTGACCGGTCAGCTTCATGTTGACCGTCTGGCGCCTTCTCCTATC
>JBBMJZ010015401.1:0-11071 GCA_037833815.1 Zingiber zerumbet | reverse complement strand
GATGTTTTATAACATACTACCAATTTGCCTCCATAGTAGAAGTAGCTGCTAGCGTTTGCTTGACGCTATTCCAAGATATAGCCCCTCCAGCAAGCATGAAGATATAGCCTGAAGTGAACCTTCTGCTATCAAAGTATCTAGCAAAATCGAAGTCTGAATATCCAATCACCTGTTCTGATCTTTGATACGTGAGCATATATCCTTTAGTTTTTTGTAAATACTACATCCCTCTCTTAACCATTTTCAAATGTGACAGTCTTAGATTACTAACATATCTGCCTAATATCCCCACTATAAACGCTATATCTTGTTGATTACAAACTTGTGCATACATGATACTTTTGCTACTGCCGATGCACATGAGAATTATTCCATTTCCTTTATTCTAAGTTTAAGTCGTGGATACTATTACAAGCTGAACTTATCATATCTTGACATAGGTGTGTCACCAGATGTACAATTCTATATGTTATACCTTATAAGTACCTTTTCAATATAGACATGTTGTAAAAGTCCAAGAATGTGCCTTGAACGATCACGACATATCTGTATGCCTAAAACAAAAGATGCTTCACCAAGAGCTTTCATTTCAAAATTACTAGATAGAAGTGACTTAGTTTGATGCAGCATACCCTTATTATTGCTCGCAAGCAATATATCGTCTACATACAAAATAAGTATAACAAACTTACTCCCACTAAACTTGACATATATGCACTGCTCAACGAGGTTCTTCTTAAATCCAAATGAAGTAACTACTTGATCAAATTTCTGGTACCACTGATGAGACGCTTGCTTCAACTATAAATGGACTTCTTTAATTTACATACTAGGTGCTTTGAGTCCTTAGACTTAAAGTTGTCTGGTTGCACCATATATATAGATTCCTCTATGTCTCCATTGAGGAATGCAATCTTTACGTCCATTTGATATAGCTCCAAATCATAATGAGCTACTAGTGTTATGATTATCCCAAGGGAATCTTTCGTCGACATAGGTGAGAAAGTCTCCTTGTAATCAATGTCCTTAGCAACAAGACGAGCCTTATACTTTTCGGCATTGTCTGTTGAATTCTGCTTGATTTTAAATATTCATTTACAATCAACGGGTTATATACCTTCAGGTAATTCGACAAGTTTCCAAACATCATTGTCTGTCAAAGATTTCAACTCTTCTTTCACGGCGTTAATCCATCTTTCAAAGTTATAGTATTGTTTGACTTCGTAGGAAGATGTAGGATTACTTTCCAATCTTATGTCAAAATCATGCTTTTGGAGATAAACATAATCACGAGAATTTGTGGCTCTTTGTTCCCTTGTTGATTGCCTTAAAGGCACATGTGTTTGAGGTAGTTGAGGTACTTGCTCATCAATATGAGGCAATACCTCAATTTCAGTGGCAGACTCCTCTAATTGCGTTGGAGATGTCATGGGAATATCTTGGTTCATTACGCTTACTAGATGTGTAATATCCATAATGTGCGATATGGTAACTATACTGCTACTGATCGCACTAGTAGTGATCTCAGGAGGATCGCTACCGCTTTTCTCAAAAGATACTTCTTTGATTTTATCACTCCTACTGTCCTTAATAAATTTGACATTTTCTTTTTTGAAGAATCATCTATTAAAGGGATCATAAAATTTATACACTCTTGACTTTTTAGAGTAACATACAAAATTGCAGCTAATTGTTCTTGAGTCCAGTTTCCTTTCATTAGGCATGTAAAGCCTAGCTTCAGCTGGACAATCCCAAACGTGTAAATGCCTAGTGCTAGGTTGTCTACCCGTCCACATCCCGAATGAGATTTTAGTTACTACCTTACTGGTACTCGATTGGGTAGGTAAACTGCAGTTTTGAGTGTCTTACCCCATAAAGACTTCGGTAGAGAAGTGAAGGTCATTATACTTCTCACTATGTCTTTTAGGGTTCGATTGCGACACTTAGCTACACTATTCTGACTATGTGTATCAAGCATGGTATATTGAGGCACAATCTCACACTCAGCAAGGTAGTTCGTAAAAGGTCCTAAACGTTGTTCACCTAATTCATCATATCGAACCTACGACCAGTCAATTAACTTTGTTTGCAACCATTGCAACCTAATAGTATTCACTTTCACGGTCGAATTGGATGACTTTAATTTTCTTTCCTAGTTGAAGTTCAACTTCGGATTTGAAAATTTTGAACATGTCCAAAGATTGTGACTTCTCATGAATAAAGAACAGATAACCAAATATGGAATAGTCGTCAATGAAGTTAATAAAGTATGTGTGTTTATTCCAAGATGTCTTAGGGAATGATCCACAAATGTCTGTATGTATTACTACAACGACTAGCCCTATTGTTCCTTTTGTTAATGGTCTTTCCCTTAACAAATTCTATGCAGACATCAAAGTCTGACATGTCAAAGGAATAGAGAATTCCATGTGACATTAACCTTTCTTGGCGTTATTTGGATATATGTCCTAAAAGCCTATGCCACAATATGGAAAAATTCTCATCGGTCAATTTGTATTTCGTACCTATACTATGCATTATTACGTTGTCAACCCTAGGAGTAAAGATGTTCAATTTAGAAAGCTTATCAACCAAGGTAATAGTCAACCAATATTGAATTAAAGAAAATATTAAAAAATTTATTTTTAAATGAACAGGAATAATTTGATTTGTCTAAAAAAAGAAATTGAAATTAAATTCCGTTGAAAAGACAGTACAATAAATGTATTTTCTAAATCTAAAAAGACATTGATTTCTAGACGGTACAATAAATGTATTTTCTAAATCCAGAAAGACATTGGTTCCTAAACATACTTTAAAAATATCAATTGACTCGACTTTAGCCTTCTTTCCAATTCTTGTATAGATGTATCTTTCACCATCAAGCGAAAGTTGGCTCTTGAGATAACCCTGCATAATGACACTTATGTGAGCAGTAGCACCGATATATATCCATCAAGTATCAGTAGGTACAATCGCTAAATTGACTTCCGAACTAATAAAGTTGAGAAATTTACCCTTCTTTACACACTAGTTAGCGTACTTGACGCAGTCTTTTTTCATATGACCTTTCCTCTTACAAAAGAAATAAATGGATTCATTATCCTGCTTCTTGTGCTCCTTATGACCATTGCCTCTAGAATTTACAGTTTGTTTTTCTTTTCCTTTATTATTGATTTTCTTTTGCTTCTTGCTCACACTCTGAGAACTAGATGCTAAGTGAGCACTTTCTCAATTTTTAGTCTCCCCTCCTCTTGCACACATTGAATAATGAGCTCATTCAATGTCCATTTTTCCTTTTTGAGTATTATACGATTTCTTAAAAGGAGTAAACCGTACAGGCAGAGACATCAAAACGAAATGCACTAACATACCATATTGAGTTTTAGTGCTTTTAGACTTGTCGTTATATTAGACATCTCCATAATGTACTCCTTTATGTTTCCTTTACCACTGTACCGCATGGTTACCAACTTTGTAAGAAGTGTGGTAGTCTCGACCTTTTCATTTGAGGTGAATTGGTTTGCCAATTGGTCCAGAAAACTCCTAGCATCTCCTCCTATTATTGAACCCTTTATTGGTGCTGGCATGGAAAGTCTTATGATACATATGCGATTTGATTTCTCCCACTGCTGAAATTCAGCCCTCTACTCTATAATGCTAGCACTGGTCAAAGGTGTGGGGCCATCATTCCTTAATGCATAGTCTAAATCCATGCAGCCTAAGACTACAATCACATATTCTTTCCATTTAAGAAAATTCGAACCAGTTAATGTTGAGATGTTATTAATACTAACAGTTACAGATTACACTAAAATTAAAGAGATAGATTTATTTAAGCTTACGATTTAATTAAAGCCAAGAGCATGTATAATATAAAATTATGCAAATAAAATAAAATTTTAAATATATGTAAATGAGCTCTTTATGAGATACCAAATACAACATTACATTTTACTCTGTAAACTAAAATATAATTTGTTAACGGTACTCTCAGATATAACTAAAACTTTAATTGACCTCACAATGCGCCTTCCTTTGGGTTGACCCATTGTGTGCATAATATGATATTTTATATAAGTTATATTTTGGTTCATAGCTCACAACAACGTTAATCAGCCACATAATATGTCTTCCTTTGGGTCGACATATTTGTGCATGATATGAATAAAATAATATTTTTGTTCTATATCTAACATAAAAGTAACCTTCCTTTGAGCTGATTTCTCTTAACATAAATATATATCTACCAGCACAAAATGCACTAAACCTAAGGTGCCTTCTTTTGGGCTACACAAATTAGTTCAATTTGGTAGTACATTGTGTAAATTGACCCAAGAAAATCCTAGGAACTTTATTCGAATAGAAATTACGTAATCAATTTTAACAACTCCAAATTTGGCTTTTTAATTGATTAATATCTTATGGTGATCGATTGGTATAATCCAATCGATTCGAAAGTTTATTGTATGGGACTCCCTTAAGAAGCTAAAGCTTCCTTTAAGTTCTATAATTAAATAACATTATTTAATGCTATTTAATCATTCATGCATTAAAAATAAATAAATAAATATTTAATGTACTTTTTTCTTTGTACTATTTCACGTTGAAGCAGTGTTAATCATTTTTTTTAATGCATTCACATCCATGAAACAAGAGATTTTGTTTAACGAAGAAATCATTTAATCAATTATAAGAACTTAATCGATTAAAAAACAATCCTAATCGATTAAAATTTGATGTAGTCACTAGTTTAGGTTGTTTAATCGATTGGATCTCAATCCTAATCGATTGATTTTATCAATCGATTGGGATGATCGATTCCAATCGATTTTATCGTGATTTACACCGTTAATCAATTGAACTTCAATCCTAATCGATTGAATTCATCAATCGATTAAGATCATCGAATCCAATTTATTTTATCACGATTCTGAGTTGTCAATCTATTGACATAATCGATTAGTAGTATTGAATTGATTAATCAGATTGATTAAAATCAATCTAGCATTTGATCCTGTCGTCTTAATCGATTACCAAACCAACAGAATCAATTAGGGCCGACTGATTAATTAATTCAATCGATTTCAGATAATTCTATTCACAATTTTAGGCTTTGTAATCGATTGCCCTACCAAACCAATCGATTTCACCATTGTGATTTGACCTAAAATTAGATCAAACATTGTGTTTTTCGACTAAGAAGCGGTGGTTCGCTTGTTGTTCTTTGTGTTCTTCACGAAAATGCAAAAATTTGAAAACACACGCCTTTCCTAGGTTTTCTATTATAGTAATTCGCAATCAAATTGTTAAAACAAAAGATCGACGAAAAATCCTAACTTTGATCCATGAAATTCGAAGAAACATAGTCGTGGCAGACCAATTGATAGAATCAGTTTTCTCCTAACCGCATGAATTCTAGAAACAAAATAAGAACTCGAATCGAGAAAACACATGACATGATCTAGTTTCATCGAAAACATGGTATTATATATAAGCATAAACAAAAATGATAAGGAACCTGATTGAGGAGTCATTCTCCTTGTTCTTTAGCGTTGTCTGGAAGATCATGAGGAAGAAGAAGAAGCGGAAGCAATTAGGGAATATCTTCCAAGGGCTTAGGGGTGACGGCGCCGAAAAGTTTCTTGTCAATGGGGGACAAGAAACTATGTCAAGATTTGATACCCTAAACCCTTGGGGACCTCTCTTTATCAAGGCAACCAATTCGTTGTCAGCTCATAGATAATAACAGATCGGGCTAAAGGGTTCTACACATTCAACCCATATCCAATAACCTGAAATCCAATAAGCTTAAGTTAGATCACTTTAATGGATTCAACTTATACTCATATGCACAACTTATAATTAAGCCTACTAATTGGAGATAATAACCAACACATCATTTATTTGTGTAAAAGTTCTTATACATTACTGGATATCATGTATACATGAGGTTCTGACCATGTGAAAGTTTAGAAGAGAGAATGCATACATATCCAGTTATGAACGTACTTTGTATTTTTAACAATAAACTGGCGTTGAATTCCAAAAAGATGCAATTGAAAGCGAATCAATTAGAAGTTACAAAAGAAAATGCATACAAAAATTAAAGATAAGATTTAATCTTTCACCTATTTTATGAACCATGACAACCATTATTAAGTGGCAACGAAGTTGTGTATTTTCTTTTTGATCACAACCTACCCGAAGCAATGTAGTTTTACATGATTAAGAAAATATGGAGTTGCTGAATACTATCCACTCAAAACATGTGAAAATATTTCAGATACTAATGAGATTTCAACACAATCTTCTTTTGATATACTGGAATTATTCTCTCTGGAGCCACCCTGGATCTCTAGCTAGTCTCATTTTATGCTATCAGATCAGTCACTTTCTTATATGTTTACATCGTCTACAATCTGCGCCTAAGTCTCTTGTATCTATTTATCATGATTTTAGGATCTGTGAGATCTGTGGTTCAACTGCACGGAATGTGGTTGGTGCAACTGAGACAGAGACTGTGGAGCAGCGGAGTGAGGTAAATACGTTAACCATTCCTCCACTACCATCAGAAACTCGAAGCATTTGGCGGGGGCACCGATTTCTTAAATTCCTTCTTGCTTGTCTTGTGCTCGCCTTCGTCGTCTCATGGTTATTCCGCTTCAACGCGCCAGGATAAACGCCTAAAGATTTTGAGAATAACATCAGCATCGTGTTTCCCTTCTGGTATGAACAAGGTTTGTGTGAGTATGCATGGGGCTCATTACAACAATATTAAGCAAGAAACACTCAATGATTTCTTTGAATTGTCCATCTGCTAGCAGCTTGACGAAGGGAAAACAAAGCTGAATAACACCCTTTTTTGTTGGTTCAGCCTTTCAGGCTTTGATTATCTGTTTTGTGATGCAATTAGTCTTATCTTTGTGCGCCGAGGAGTTTACCAGTTGCAAGATTTGATCATGTTGCAGTAGCTTATGCTTTTCTATGTTTGTCAAAATAATAATAATAATAATAATTTAGAATACCGGGTCAGCACCCTAGTTAGGTTTTCAAAGTATACATGATCTCTTAGAAGCTGCGTTTCGTGAGTGGATGTTGAGTGTTTGAGATGTATGAATATGATGGAACCAAGAACATCGCCGCCTGCAGTAAATCAACACAAGGGCACCGTTGTTGGTAGACGAGGCAAGAGCTAAAGCAGCCGTCCGAGTTCAGAACTACGACGAGGATAATTCCGAGCAGGGACTACTAGAGTTAGACCTGGTAGACGAGGCAAGAGCTAAAACAGCCGTTCGGTTAATAGCGTATCGACAGAGGATGAAGTAAAACTACAACCGACGAGTGATTCCCCGAGCGTTCCAGGTCGGCGACTTGGTGTGGAAGAAGGTGAAGTCCGTCGGCGACGTGAGCAAGTTGGAGGCCCCATGGGCGGCTGGGCCCTTCAAAATCTTCGAAAAGCTCCGATCAGGCGCCTACTACCTGGAGGACCAATATGGGCGCCGGCTGGAGCGACCATGGAGTGCTAACCACCTCTAGCTGTATCGAGCTGGGTGAAAGGTGCGCCTGTGTGAAGACCGTCGAGCGGCGACGTTAAACTCTGGGGTCGAAGCGGCGACCATAAATACCCTGCTCGGAAGACCGTCGAGCGGCGAAGTTAAACTCTAGGGTCGAAGCGGCGATCATAAATACCCCGCTCAGAAGACCGTCGAGCGGCGACGTTAAACTCTAGAGTCGAACCGGCGACTATAAACCCTTCGGCCGGAAGACCGTCGAGCGGCGACGTTAAACTCTAGAGCCGAATCGGCGACTATAAACCCTCCGACTGGAAGACCGTCGAGCGGCGACGTTAAACTCTAGAGTCGAACCAGTGACTATAAACCCTTCGGCCAGAAGACCGTCGAGCGACGACGTTAAACTCTAGAGTCGAAGCGACGACTATAAACCCTCCGGCCGGAAAGATGGACGAGGAGTGATTAACGAGGAAAGGTTGAGGAAATTGACCCCCTAATGAAAGTGAAGCCGGTCGACGATGTGGGCAAGCTGGAAGCTCCTTGGGCGGGGCCCTTCAAGGTGATCGAGAAGGTCCGATCGGGCGCCTATTACCTGGAAGATGAGGACGGAAGACGGCTAGAACGGGCATGGAGCGTAAACCATCTCCAGCCGTACTACGCTGGGTGAAAGGTGCGCCAATGTAATTCATTTCATTTATGTTCCGTTCGACTGTGTCTGTTGACTGCAGGAATAAAGTTAGAAAAAGGTCAAAGATATGATTAATGTTCGCCGAATGGCAAAACTCCCTGAAGACCGTCGAGCGGCGACCTTAAACTCTAGGGTCGAAGCGACGACCATAAATACTCCGCTCGGAAGACCGTCGAGCAGCGACGTTAAACTCTAGAGTCGAACCGGCGACTATAAACCTCCCGGCTGGAAGACCGTCGAGTGGTGACGTTAAACTCTAGAGTCGAATCGGTGACTATAAACCTCTCGACCGGAAGACCGTCGAGTGGCGACGTTAAACTCTAGGGTCGAAACGGCGACCATAAATACCTCGCTCGGGAGACCGTCAAGCGGCGACGTTAAACTCTAGAATCGAACCGGCGACTATAAACCCCCGGTCGGAATCCTAAAAAATCGCAGATACAAGGGGAAGCATAACTATCTTCTTGCCCGGCCGCGCAGTTATCTAAGCGAAACATAAACATAATAGCGGTATAGCAGAAAGAAAAGTTCTATTGAAAAGTAGGCCCTCGGGCCGAACGACAGGACTACAAAAGACACTTTATTCGAGAAAATTAAAAACATGCTTTGGGATGGTGGTGAGCAATGCCGCGTGTTCCGAGACGGGGATGTCCACGGATTCTAGAAGGTGACCCTTGGTCTTTAGGTAGTTCGCCGTGGCCGTGATGACCAACTCGAAAGCAACCACGAGCCGGTCGTAGACCTTCTTAGTAAAAGCCTCCGAGCGAATATAGGCCTGCCGCATCACTGCAAATCGGCTCGGCTCGGCCTCCTGATATTCTTTGAGGGCGGCACGGGAGGCATCAAGAGCCTCCTGAAGGACCTTTATCTCGTGCTTATGAGCCACCACATTCGCCGCGCGACCCTTCTTCTCACTTTCCTGCAGCTCGACCAACTCCTTCACACGCTGCTCCAAGGCTCGAGCCTCAACATTCTTTTTATCTAGGTCGGCGATTGCTTGATTCTTCGTGTTGGTGGGCAAGTCCATCTTCCGGTCAAAGGTTTTGACCTGTTTCTCGAACTGGGCCACCATGTACGCTTGGTCGGTCATTTTCTTCTGCTCGGCCTCAAGCAGCTCCTTGGTCTTCGCGAGCTCCTTCTACAGCTCGGCATATGAAGGTCCTTGAGAAGTGGATGGTCGCCGAAACTCTTGAACTTCTTCAGCTCTTCCTCCACCATGGCCAAGCGGTTGGCAACATTAACCTCTTCCACCCAGTTCTGACAAATGAAAGAGTGTTGGACGCCGACCGGGAAGGCTAGGTAAGAAAGCGAAAATAAAGCTTACCCCGGTGGCATGCTACATATGGCTATTAGCCAGTTGGCCGAGCGGTATGGTGGCGACCCGAGCACGCATGTCCTCCCACATCTTAGCGAGCGACCAGCAGATGGTGATCACGTGTTCAGGGGTCGTCGGCCGAGCGGACTCGGCCATGATTTATTCGGTGGGGAGGCGCAATACGACCTTGATGACGCAGCGTCTTCCTGGCATAGTGTGGGCAGACATCGAAGGTCCAGACGGCTGGTCGGCCAAGGAGGAAAGTATGCCCGATCGGCGGATCTGTAAGGGTGCTGGGGGTAGGGAACTGACCGGCTGCACGGCGAGGGGTTCCATGGCGGGCTCCAACTGAGATGGGGTCCGGTTGGAGGAAAGGGCCTCGACGGAAGGAGCCTTGCCTCGGGGAGAGAGGGTGCCCGTCCGCTCGGACGTTTGTACCGTAGAGGTGGCCGAGCGCAGCGGTATCTCTATACGGCGCCTCTTCCGATTGAGTGGAAGCTCGTCCTATGGATCGGAGCCTTCCTCCCGAGCGATCGGTTCCCTGCTAGAGGTTGCGCCACCCGTCACCTCCACGGGAGAAGTTTAAGCGGCCGACTCTCCCACATTGGCCTTCCTCTCACCCTCGTGAGAGCCGACCGGAGCAATACCCAACTGCTCCATTTCCTTGGTCGCTGCCACCTCGATCGCCGCTGCCTTCTTTTTTAGGATCCCGAACAGTACAGACTCCATTACGATGTTCGCTGTGAAGGAAAGAGAAGAAAATCAGTTAGAACTCAAGGCAAATGCACAAGAAAATTTCTTACCAAAGCTGCTCGGGAGTCTGGTTCGGCCCGGACTCAGGCCGAACATGTACATCACTCCTTCAGGGAGTAGCTTATGGATATCCAGCTTTAGACCGACCAGTATATTTGCGGCTTGGAGGTAGTCCGGCCAGGTCTTGTACCTCTTGAGCTTAGGAGAAGCAGGTGGTCCGACCTGCCACTTAGTGAGGAAGGGGAGCCGATCGGGAAGGCGAAGGAAAAAGAAATACTCCTTCCAATGTTTGTTGGAGGAGGACATCTTATTGAAAAAAAACTAAGCCAATCCGAGACTGGAACAGGTAAGTACCCAGCTCGGATTGCTTGGGGTAGTAGAAATAGTAGAAGACCTTCGGACGGAGGGGAATGTTGTGGATTTTGAATAATACCACAACTCCACATAGGAGGCGGAAGGAATTAGGTACCAACTGGGCGAGCAGAATGCCGAAGAAATTACAAACTTCGACGATGAAGGGATGAAGGTGAAACCGTAGACCGGCTATAAACTGATCTCAGAAAAAGTAGATCGCGTCGCGCGGCGATTTGTGCGGCCGAGCGGAAGGCGAGGGTAGAATAAGTTTGAAATCAGATGGAAGATCAAAATCATTAACCAGGCTCTCTGCATCACGTTGATTGAACCGTGACTCCATGGTAGTATACCACGGGCCGGGAGTGAGGTCTAAGGGCTGGGAAGAACTAGCCATTGCCGGAACAGTAAAAACAAAAGCAAAAATAGGAAAGGCGACGGAGAAGAAAA
>JBBMJZ010015386.1:0-11073 GCA_037833815.1 Zingiber zerumbet | reverse complement strand
CGAACGAACTCGAACGAGCTTTTTACCGAACCGAGCTCCGAATAGCTCGCGAACCGTTTGGTTCATTTACATCCCTAGCAATCGGAGCTCTCTAGGTCTATAAGTGGGTCTGATTGCACCCATTTCATTACCCGTGGATTTTTGGGATTGCAAGAAGTTCAAATATGTTATTCATTATTTATTTTGACTTCTTGGGGGTGTTAAAATATAATAAGAAAAAATCGCCAAAATTCTCCACAGTGGACCTGATATGGAATCATATTAGGCCAACGTGGAGAATTTTGACGATTCTTTCTTATTAAATATTAACACCACAAGTCAAAATAAACAATGGATAACATATTTGAACTCCTTGCAATCCCAGAAATCCATAAGAACTAAAATGAGTGCAATCGGAGTTTTTTAGGGGCATTAGTGGGTTTTGGTCTAAATTTACTGATGGACCTAGAGAGCTCCGATTACACTCATTTCAGTTCCTTTGAATTTCTGGGATTGTAAGAAGTTAAATGGTACTATCTATTACTTATTTTGACTTGTCAGGGGTGTTAAAATGTCTTTAGAAGAATCAGCTTCGCCTAGGAAGAGCACTCTAAAGAGAGGAAAGAAAAAACAAAAAGGAAAGAAAATAAATGTTGCATGCATAGGAGGAAAGAGAAGAGAGAGAAATGACAAAGAAAATAAAAAGAAAAGTAGTTAAATTTATCAGGGAAGTAAAATGGAAAAAGTACTGTAAAATGGTGCGTCTTTTGATAAATAACAAAGTAACTTATGTCTTTTAGTAAATTTAAAAATTTAAATACGTTTTTAGTAAATTGTCGTTTATAGTTTGATGGATAAGTATTTAATGTGTCTGATTAAGTCTTGATGCATTTTTACTCTTAGTTCGGCAAGAGTGTCGTTATAATATCAAATGACATTATTAATCTATTAAAAAAAAATGGATATGCCATCTCAATGGCTCCCCTAGAACCAGTTCCATGGGTATAGTAGAAGGTAAATTCAAGTAAATCCATCTATCAACTTGTTGCTAATCCACCACCTAAAATATTTACACCAAAATTAATAATGATTCAAAACATCCAAACTTGAAGTTTTTTTATCCACTCATAGTTTATATACTATGTTGCCGACCTCACTTAGTTGGAGCTGGATTGTTATTGTGTTGTAGGTGTCAATAAACTGCTATATATAAGATCTGATTATCCACCATTTTTAAAACCCAACTCATAGATTAGAACCAATTGGTCTTTATATGTGGGCTTACAAACTGAAACCTACATATTAACCTAGCTCATCAATACCCATCTTGTTATGTTGTAACAAAGATTTATAGTTTGATGGATAAGTACTTAATATGTGTCTGATCAAGTATTGGTGTATTCTTACTCTTAGTTTGGCAAGAGTGTCCTTATAATCTCAAATGACATTATTAATCTATCAACTTGTTGCTAATCAGTCACCTAAAATATTTACACCAAAATTGATAATAGTTCAAAACATCCAAACTTATAGGTTTTTTATCAACTCAGTCTCCTATGTTGCCGACCTCATTTAGTGGGATAAAAAATTTGATTGTTATTGTCATAGTTATAGGTGTCAATAATCTGCTATATATAAGATCTGATTATCCATCATTATTTAATTCCCAACTCATAGATTAGAATCAATACTCTAAATGTCCCAGCTTGGGACACCTCTCTAGATTCGTCCATTTAAACTAATTGAATAATTAGTGAATAAGCAAACTTAGTCTTAGATATGGTCTTTTCTTATTGAGGAATTCTTAATAAAACTTAAATATAAAAAAAAAATGGAAAAATTGAAGCTAACATGGGAAACCATGATTAATTTCTTTTTCTAATCTAGCTTTTTTTTTTTATGGATCCGTGTTCAACAAAATAGTCTCATATATTAAAGATGCATTATCGTATATTAACTTCATTTACATGTATCTTTTTAGCTTTGAAATTTAACTCTCTTTGCAACTGTTCTACAAATGGATGGTCATGCTTGAGTGAATGATCGGTCACCCTCAGAAAAAGCACTAAAATGAAGCAGGAAGCACAAATGTGGTTACTAAAATATTTGCAATTTATGTTAATCAGAATCTAGAAATAAATAAATGGAAAAAAAAATTGAATTAAGAATTCTAAATTACGTAACAACATCAGGTAGATCAAAAGCTAGCACTAAAATGAAGAATTTCTTTCTTTTTGGCATCTTTGATGAAGTAAAGTTGTGCCAAAGGAAAATAAAATATAGGAATTGGTGAAGCAAATAGTACAAGGCTTTGATTGGAAATAATTAAATGAAAAGAGCCTTTTATCTAGAAATCCTTGATGATTTTCTGTGGTTCGGCTTTTTTTACATGAGTGTCTGTGGAATCGCGTGGAGCTCCTTTCACATAATCTTTGTCCTTTTTAAATATATGCATCGAAACAGTCCTTTCTATTTGATGCTTTCAGTCCTTTATTATGGAACAATGGCCATAAAACTCAAGGCTCCGAGAGAGAATCTAAAGCGCAAAACATTTCATGTGGAGCTCATCGCACAAGCAAACATCAACATTTCACAAAGGCAGTGTTAAAGTTATGCAATGCAACAAAAAACGAGAAAAATCCACCATGTGTGGTGGCTACTCGATCTTTGGAAATAAAAGTTAAAGAAGACGACCACCAGAAGTTGCATGTATTGGCTGACATTGGTTACGTACACAAATTTTATTCTCAACATTATTGAAATTGAAGATATTGGTGGTTGGCGTTCGACTTAACAATTAATACTCGAGTTAAGGGTGCTCACACAGTTAGTAATTACATTTTTAGTTATTAATTTTATAAAATATAGATATGGAATAAAATATTTTTTATAATTTATGAGGATAGCCTATGCCTGGCACAACCAAACAATCCCAGAGCTGGCCCCTCTTGAGCCTGTAGATAGAAAATATTGTGTTAGGCTTTATTAACGCGTGGCCCGAGTTTACTCTGACACTGTTCCTGTACAATATATCACACATATGGACCACGATCTCTCTGCCTGAGACAAACTCGCATTTTACAAGGAGACTTGAGCCGAATCTAGACTCGTTTTCTTTTAGATCGTGCCGTGTCTCAAGTGGATCGCGGGGGAGAAATAATCCAATCGAGGCCTCTAAGTTCAATGATGAATGATGCTTCACCAGGGCTGTTCCTACTCTTCCGTCCGGTCCTGGGCGGTCGCTAACACTAAAACGACCCCTCCCTCTGAATTTCACCGAGGTAAAAAGAAAACATCGTGTGCGACCACAGAAGAAGCTTTCACGGGTCCGAGCTGCTCCCGCCAGCCATCTGTTGCATGATCGATGCCGAATTGAGAATTCCCCACTACTCAAATGATAGGACCCTTTTCGCTCTGTGATTGGTCCACCTGGCTGCCCTGATTGAGAGTCCCTTTTATATTTTATCTCTGTCTATAAATCCTTCTCCCCTTCCTCTCTTTTCGGCATACTCTCTGCTCTACTCCCACAGTCCTATTTCTCCGGCCAGCTGCCATGGTGGGCTTGCTGAACTCCAACGCCTCGGGTGAGGTCGTCGCCGACGCCTGGGACTTCCGCGGCCGCCCCGCCGTCAGATCGCGCACCGGCGGATGGACCGGCGCCGCCATGATCCTCGGCACGCCCTCTGATCTTACTCGGTTCATTGTATTCTTCTATAGTTCCTCCGAAATTTTATGATGGAGAGGGCCGCGTTGATAATTGCAGTGGTGGAGCTCAACGAACGGCTGACGACGCTGGGGATCGCCGTCAATTTGGTCACCTACTTGACGGCGAGGATGCACCTGGGCAATGCCGCCGCCGCCAACTGCGTCACTAACTTTATGGGAACGTCCTTCGTCCTCTGCCTCCTCGGCGGCTTCGTCGGCGACACCTTCCTCGGTCGCTACCTCACCATCGCAATCTTCGCCGCCGTCCAAGCCTCCGTGAGCACCCAATTTAGTTTAGCTTTTTTTTTAAAAAAAAAAAATTCTCTCATCTTTGGTATGAAATTACACACGGACAGGGAGTGACGATCCTGGCGATTTCGACGGCGGTGGCGGGGCTGCAGCCGCCGCCGAACGAGAAGGCGACGGGAGCGCAGCTGGGCGTGCTGTACCTGGCGCTATACCTCACCGCCCTCGGCACCGGGGGGCTCAAGTCTAGCGTCTCCGGCTTCGGCTCCGACCAGTTCGACGACGCCGACAAGAAGGAGAAGGCGCAGATGCAGAAGTTCTTCAACTGGTTTTTCTTCTTCATCAGCCTCGGCTCGCTGCTCGCCGTCACCGTTCTGGTGTACATCCAGGACAACCTAGGGCGTCGGTGGGGCTACGGGATCTGCGCCGCGTCGATCGCGCTCGGGCTGCTGGTCTTCCTCGCCGGCACGCGGCGGTACCGGTTCAAGCGCCTGGTGGGGAGCCCGCTGACGCAGATCGCGGCCGTGGCGGTGGCGGCCTGGAGAAATCGAGAAAGAGAGTTGCCGTCGGACCCGGCGTTGCTGTACGACGGCGCGGCGGAACAGAAAGGGGCGGCGCAGGGCAAACCGAAGCAGAGGCTGCCGCACACCAAACAGTTCAGGTACATCTACTGCTTTCTTTAATCTTTACGTATTTTTATTTTTCCAATTTTATATAAATTTATTAATAAATTCTTTATTATGTTTCTGCCTTTTTTTAAATAAAAAAATAATAAAGTTAAATGAATGGATGCTAAAAAATTCATACAAATTAATTATATATCAAATAAAATGGGGCCATAAATTTTGTAGGGTGTACAATTTAAAGCAAAAAATATTACCATATATAGTATATATAAATTTATACAACATTCCTTAAATTAGCATATATACCTGAAATTATATATATATATATAAAAATTGTGTACTAATATATGGTTAAATTAGTAGATCTTAAAATAGATATATAAACTAGGGTCTCGTTTGGATGGATCAGGCCTTCGGAATGGGTTAAAAAATTTTATAAAAAAAAAATCAATTTGATCCGAAGCTAAACTCAAATCTAAGGGAGTATTTGGTTGATGGGTTTGGGAATGAAGGAATAGAATGATAGTAAAATATAGTGTTTGGATTATGGATTTGGTAATGACAATTTGGGAATGATTACTGCATTTATGGGAATCTACCAAATCGATATAATTAGGTGAGTTTCATTTCCATTCTCATTCTCATTCTATCATACTATCAAACTCATACCCATAGTCATTTCCATCATTTAACCAAACACCCCCTAAATATAATTCAAAACCTCCAAATATATATTTGACCAATCCGACCAGAATAACTTAAATAATCCAATTAGAAATGACTTTTTATGCTATTTTTTATTTAATTTTAAAAATAAAATTTGATATAACTATAAAAAAAATCCACTAAAACTTTAATTCGGTCAATCCAAATAAACTCGAATCAGATTTAAAAATTTTCAACTAAAAAATCCTCTAATCTAAACCCGAAAACTTTCAACCTGAATCTATCTAATTTTTTTTTTAAAAAACTTAGATTGGATAATCGGATTTAGGGTTCGTGAAATTATAATCTAATGAAACTAATCTAGCAAAATATTCTTATTTGTTGATGGAATTTGATATTAATATCTATTAAACTAATAAAATACTATTTGGTATGAGATATATACACAATCTAATGAAAATACTCCTACCATTATTTGTTGCGTTTTATCGACATTTTGCTTGTTCAAATTGGCCACGAATTAGTTGTTCTTTCCATTCTCGTATGATGTGACATTTGGAAACAAAATGTGGACGCAAGTTGAGTTCAAATCTTTGAAAGTCAACGATCAATAATGTAGTAGCGTGTGGCGGTGGCCGACCGTCACAACTCATCACCAATCAATCCTTTAAAACGTACCATTAAACACATTTTAATGAATCATCTCTCATCCATTATTGAATTAATGTCGTCTTGAAAGTAGTAAGCACAAAGTGAGAAGGAAGAATTGACATTTCATCCTTCATTACTTTTTTTTAGAACGGGAGGAAAATATAGAAAGCTTTAGCTTGGAGGAGTTTTTCTCTACTTTTGTTATAATTTCAAATGAATGGGTGTGAGCTTTTGCCCACTTGAGGTTGATCGATAGATGAAATTTGGGACATGGAAAACGTTTGAATAGTAGAAAAGGAGTTTATTAAATTCTAACTATTGAATCGATTAATTTCAAAGATATCATTTTAATCCTATATGAAAATTTTTTATCAATATGAAATTTGAGCTGTAAATAATAAAATAATAATAATAAAATAAATAAATAAAAGCTTTCTAAATATGTCTGTCCTTGCAATTCACGCATTTTTGTCAGGTTTCTGGACCGTGCCGCCATTCCCGCCGCCGGCGGCCCTTCGGCGGCGCCGCCAAACAAGTGGTGGCTGTCGCCGTTGACGGACGTGGAGGAAGTCAAGATCGTGGTGCGGATGCTGCCGATCTGGGCTACCACCATAATGTTCTGGACGGTCTACGCGCAGATGACTACCTTCTCCGTCTCGCAGGCCACCACCATGGACCGGCGGATCGGGTCCCACTTCAGTATCCCACCGGCCTCCCTCACCGTCTTCTTCGTCGCCTCCATCCTCGTCACGGTCCCCATCTACGACCGCGTCATCGCCCCCCTCGGCCGCCGCTTCACCGGCCATCCACAGGGCCTCTCCCCGCTCCAGCGCATCGGCGCCGGCCTCCTCCTCTCCATCCTCGCCATGGTCGCCGCCGCCCTCACCGAGCACAAGCGCCTCAGCGCCGCCCAAAGCTCCGAACCCTCCGCGCCCTTCGTCCCGCTCACCGTCTTCTGGCTCGTGCCGCAGTTCTTCCTCGTCGGCGCCGGCGAGGCCTTCACCTACATCGGCCAGTTGGATTTCTTCCTCAGGGAGTGCCCCAAGGGGATGAAGACGATGAGCACGGGGCTGTTCCTGAGCACGCTCTCGCTCGGCTTCTTCGTCAGCTCCGCGCTGGTGGCGGTGGTTCACATGCTCACCGGCAGCAGCGGCCGCGGCGCGTGGCTTGCCGACGACCTCAACCAGGGGAAGCTCTACAACTTCTATTGGCTGCTGGCCGTGCTCTGCGGCCTCAATCTGGGAGTGTACCTCCTCGCCGCCAGGGGTTACGTCTACAAGGAGCAGTTCTGTTCGACGGAGGAGGAGAGCATGTCCGGCGGCGTCGAGTTGGCCGAGGAGGCCTGCTGCCACGCCTAGACAATATAAATATTTATGTATCTTCTAAATTCGCAAGTTTTTTTTTTTTGTTTTTTGTTTTCATGTTGTAATAACTTGCAACTCCTTAGGCCTTTCTCTAAGTCAAGTTATCTCCTCTCTCAATGCTTCCTCGCATTCTCCGTTTTATTAGCAAATTACAAATTTTTTAGTTTTAAGGTTGCGTTTGGTACGGTATAAGCCTTATATTATAATACAGATTATATTATAAGGTTGTTTATTTTATTTAATTTTATTTTTACGGCGGCCTATGACCGACAGCGATCGATGGCCACCGTAAACTCCGACAAAAATGTAGCGCCTGCCAATAGAAGTCATATGATATTGTTGAGTCGACATTCCACGATCCGAATAGGTCCATGGACCCTGAATGCTCTACGCCCACTCGTACCATGCGGGAGAGGAAGACGATCGCAAAGGAGTGGAGAAACGAGTTTAGTGTCCGAAGCACCCACACCGACTTCCCGAGGACGAACCGCTTTCTGCAATTTATGCGGACAGGTGATGTGGCGTCAATGGCCACCGGTTGATTTTTTATTTTTATTTTTATTTTTATTTTTATTTTATCTCCACGATGAGAAGAGGACGAGAAGAAGCTTTGGAGGTTAAAACACCAAAATAGCATTTTAGTGGATGGATCAGCACAACTAATTACCCGTGGACGGTGGTATTGTTTCGTTATTTTTCCTGAAAGGTGACTATGTATTCAACAGATTTCAACAATTTGTATGCCCAATATAATTAAGCAAATTGTTAAAAATTACCAAACCAAACAAATCTAATTTTACTTTTGCCCCTCCCCCATAGTAATGTTCCGAGAGAAATTAGATGATGGGGTTTACATCTCAACAAAGCTAAGATAAATGTCTCCCTTATATGTTAGTCACTATTCTGAAGGTTAATAGTTGTTCGTGATTTACCTCCTCTATGTTGACCCTGAAACGGATTGGCGGAGACACTGTAGGCGAGCGTATTTGCCCCCGAGAGAAACTAGATGAAATCTTTTAAACTCAGTGAGGCCATCAGTCGATTTTAATTAAAATTATCTGATAAACTTAAAGGGTTCGGAATAATATCGAATTAAATCATATATACTCATTTAGTTCTCCTAACTATATCTATACCTCTCAAACATGATTTTCATAGATAATATTGAAAACAATAAATTTTTAAACACAAATGTGTCCAAATCGATTACTACGATGTAACAATCGATTAAAAAAAATCTAATTTATATTTAAAAAATTATTGCTCTCAATATGGTATATAAAAATGATATTTGAGAGTGAAAATATAATTAGGATAATTAGACAAACACATAGGACTTAATTTCATATATATCCGAGCTCTCTAAATTTGGTAGTTGTTTTTGCCCTTAGTTATTATTTCTATATGTCATATTAAGAGTAGTAATTTTTTAAACATGAATCAAAAATTTTAAATTAATTTGTACAATGTAACAATCAATTGGATACTATTCATCAATATAATAGTGTAGCAATCGATTGGGGTAAGTGTGAGCAAATACAATGGGGTAAAAATGAAATTGGATACTTGATTGTTGAAATTCTAAACCAAATTGCATGCTTAGAAGACTAAATCGAATTATATTGTTGGAACTCAAAACAAAATTATTTTGGTCTTCATCAAGTCAAGTTAGATTGAATTATCTAGTGGCCGATTAAGTTAGCATAATGAGTTAAATTGTAAGTACATGTATATGATATAATAATGTATTATTGTAGGAAGAACCAAATTGTTTATGGACTTCCTTTGTCATGGCTATATAAGCCAAATTATATCATGAAAAAGATATAGAAAGAAAAAGTTACATTCTTCCTTAATTAGATTCTTCTTCTAAATTGTTATAATCCTCTTCTGTCCCAAATATCATGTCTTATCCTCCTTCAATTGGTATCAAATTGAGGTGAGGTTCAAGAAAAATGACATCTAGAAATGTTGCTATTCCATTTCCACATACTTTCAACGAAGAAGATTATGATTATTGGAGCAGTAAATTTGAAGTTTGGTTGAACCATTTGACTTATGGAATACAGTGGATAAAGGATTTATTCAGCCTGAAAAAGACACCTTGAGTGATGTTGAAAAGAAGTTTTGGTGGATAATCAAACGAAAGATGCTCATGGTTTCAATCAGATCAATTTTTCAATAGACAAAGGGTGTATGAAAAAATCTGCAAAGCAACAACTTCAAAGCAAGTTTGGGAAATTCTAAAAAAAAACTTATAAAGGTGATGAACAAGTGAAGAATGTTCAACTTCAAATTTTGAGATCAAAATTTAAAAAATTGGAGATGAAAGAAAATGATAGTGTTGCTGAGTATTTTATAAAGGTTGATTCTATAATGAATCAAATGGTTTTGAATGATGAAGTTTTGGGTGATCTTAGAATTGTACAAAAGGTACATTGTTCTCTTCCTAAAAATATTTTAGTCTTGATATTGTTATTGAGCTAACAAGAGATTTGAAGAGCATGACTTTCGAGGTTCTGCAAGACATTCTGAAAGCCCACGAAGTGAAGATTAATTTATTATTTTTCCAATCACAATAATCTTATTAAGCTCTTAAATCTCAATTTTCTATTAGAGGTTGTGGTTCATCTTATCACAGTAGGGTCAAAAATTTCAGAGGGCGTGGTAATTCAAGCTCTCACGGAAGAGGAAGAAATATTCAACAATACATCAAAATAACAACAATGAGAACAAAAGTTTCAAGTTTCAAAGAGGAAGAGGAGATGGTGGATATCAAAAAGGTTGAGGATGTGGTTATATTGAATGTAGCTATTGCCAAAAATCAGGACATAAAGCAATAGATTGCTGGTACAAACAAACTGGATGATAAGAAAAATGGTTATATCAAGTGTAGCCACTGTTACAAACCTAGACATAAAGCTATAGATTGTTGGTTTAAGCAAGAAGATGACAGACAAACTGAAAGTGGCATTATTCATCAAAGTAAGAATGAAGAAACTTTATTGCTTGCTTCCAATGACAACAAAGTTGATGAACTGTGGTACCTAGACAGTGGGGCTAGCAAACACATGACAAGTAAAAAAAGTATTTTCCACTCTATCTAAAATTAATCATGGTGAAGTGATGATTGGTGATGCTAGTACTCATAAAATTGAAACAATTGGTGAGATTTATTTAAAATTAAGTTTGGAAATATTGAAAACATATCTGAAGTTTTTGTTCTTGGTTAAAAAGTAACTTGCTATCATCTCATTAAGAAAGAGTATGATTTGCATATGCATTATAATGCTTGCACTATATCAATAGACAATCAGATTATTGCAAAGATTGGTATGACCTCTAATATTTTATTTCCTCTCAAACTTGAAACTATAAATTTATCTTGTTTTGCTACTATTGATAAAAAGGCTTCAAAGTTGTGACATGATAGGTTTGGACACTTAAATTATGGAAGCTTAAAGTTGTTGTCAACCAAAAAGATGGTTAGAGGACTACTAAAGATTGACCAAGTTGAAGAAGTTTGTGAAATATGTCAACTTGGAAAGCAACACAGAGATCCATTCCCACAACAAGCAACTTGGAGAGCAAAAAGGCCATTGGAGCATGTTCATTCTAACCTTTATGGAAATCTGCCAACATAATCACTTGATGAGAGTAAGCTCTTTATTACTTTCATTGATGACTTCAAAAGAAAGGTATGGATTAAATTTCTCAAAGAAAAGTCATAAGCATTTCAAGCTTTTAAAGATTTTAAAGTTGAAGTTGAGAATTATATTGGGCTTCATATCAAAATTTTAAAAATTGATCGTGGTGACGAATATATTTCAAATGAA
>JBBMJZ010015385.1:0-26935 GCA_037833815.1 Zingiber zerumbet | reverse complement strand
CTGTTTGAATGTTTGAATGAACACAATTGTCATGTATACTATATCCTTTTTTTTTAAAAAAAAAACATCATCTTACAAATTCCAATTTTTGTAACCAATCCTCTAGCTTCAAGCATCTAAAATCCACTTCACATCTACTTGTATGTTCTTCCTAATTTCTATTTCAATTATGATTTTATTTAAAACTTTAAATGACACCACCTTAAGTCTTTATCAGGTTAAAAAATACAAATTAAATAGTATGCGGAATAAAGAATTATACAAGCAATTCATACCACTGCAGTTGCATCACTCATAGCATCCCTCAAAGATTCAGGTTCCAGAAGATTCCCTGCAGAATAAAAGAATAACAGTGTTGAACTAGACATATTTTGAGAAGGAAATTTATTCTTTTCCTCTAACCTTTGTGCCACTCAACTTTCTCAGCCCAAGATTCACGTGTTGATGGTTTGCCTGACCTGGATTAATAAACTAACTGTCAAAGATCAAGCATAGTTCATTTTTCCTTATAGAAAAATATATTTGTATTGTAACGACTAGCATCTTAAAAGATCAAATAGAATTTAACCAAGCTATAAGCAAACAAGAATCTTACATGAGTCAAATATTCTCAAATTAGAACTCACTAAACAGATAGATAAACAAAGGTTGATTGGATTAATTAAGTGAAAATTTTAATATCTGAAACAGAATCCAGAGCTTATCTTTAGTATCAAAAAGATATTTAAGGTGAGACTTAGATAGTGGCCTAGAGCATAAAACCAGTGTTCCATTCAGTACAACAATATCTCAAACTGAAGAAAAAAAACATAACATTCACACAAGAATTTAACTTATCATTGAAAAATCAAAGAATGCTTTCTAAAAATACATAAATTTACTTCAGAGTACATAGGAAGAACACAACAAAAATAATGAACAGATAAGCTTTAAAATATCACTCAAAAAAATTCCAAACCATCCTTTGGCTTAGTTATGTTGAAAACACACAGCTTAAGATTAAAGAGAAGATCTCATTGTAGATAAAGTGATAACTAGAAAAGCAGAAATTGGATTTGCAGTCATAGACAGATATACAGGAAGCTCAGCCTACTTAAAGAGTGTGACGCGCATGAAAAATAAAGCACCTGCTGAGACTAGAAACAGAAAATCCTTGAGACAATGCCTCTTTGCAAACATGTGATCCCACGAATCCATTGCCACCCAGTACAAGTATCTGTTACGAAAAGCATACAATTTATAAGAAAACAAAAAAGAGAAAGGGAAAAGTAGCCAAAAGTTCATAATCTTCATCATGGAACCCATCAACACCTTTGCTGTTGATCTAGGCGTTTCTCTTCCTGCTTCCTCCGCTTTAAGAGGCTCAGTCTCCGATGATCTTCCGTATCTGGACAGACCAACACGACAGTTTTCACGCTAATGAAAAAAACAAATTGATCTGACGCAGCCCGCACAAAAACAACCTACTAAATATTATCTATCATTACTTCTTCTTTTTTTTGGTTTTTTGTAATTACACATTAATGAAGTCATCTCCATCAACAATTTCTCCGAATTCCCGCTCCAAATAAACGATTAGGAGGCATAAAACGTTATTATTGGTCAAGATCCCAATAGCAAAACCAAGATTAATCTTTTACCGTGACCTAGAGATATAGGAATCGCAAATCGACAGGAAATTTGGGAAGGGGAGAGAAGGGAGGGATACCGCGACGCGACGGAGGTCATCCTTGATCCTTGGAGCCCTAGATCTGGTCGTCTCCTTCCGAGGGTCTACGCTCGAGTGGGAGACGGGGACGACGGAGGCCCGCGTTTTAAAACTTCTCGATCTGCTACGTTTTCTTCTAGAAGCGAGGCGGTTGACGAGTTGCTCCTCAAATCGTTGACTCCCGAGGCACGGGACGGTTTCCAGATTTTTCAAAATGGGACATGTGAGTTGCTATTTGATAATTTACTCCTTCCCAATCAAAATCCGCAGTCCGCACCGCCAGGAATGAACAGATCAAGGGAAAATGTTATTCTTGAAATGAATTGGGCTAAAACGCATAGATGCACATCCTAATGGCTTACATATCACAACTGTGTGGACGATCAAATTATCTTTTCAACACTGATAAATTACTACAACAACAATAAACAACGCGCAAGGAATAAGTACACAGTAGATCGATAGAGAGCCAGAGCTTGTTTTGATGGAGCACGAGTGAAAACGCTGGTTAGTTTTGTTTGCCCAAGCGAATGATGTTATACACGTCGACTATGCCGGGAGGAAATGTTGGATCAGTTGCGCCCCTCACTACCACCTTTGCGACTTTGGCAACATTAACCGGAGGTGTGAAGAAAGGACCTATGAGGGGGATCTTGCGAAGGAATGGTGTGTGCTGGAATGCCTGCAGAGGGCGCAATCATATTATTTCATGTTGTGAAATCTTGTTTCTTTGCAGAATGGATAGAATACGTGATAGGTTGTACCATCTCAAGGGGCGTCCACATTCGCCCGAACGGTATCTTCAAAGGCCCGACAGGGCGTGTTCCATATATGTAACCTGGCCTGAGAATTACTCCTGCAAAAGAATTTTCAAGAGTAGCAAGCAGAATCATGCGCTTTCAATTCAAGATGCAACCATTCACATTCGGAAGAACAAGAACGATATTCTAGTTCATTGCACAATAACCAAAATTTAATTAGCACATGGAACACAAGTAGGAAGACTGACCTGCATCAGCAAATCTTTTCTTGATTTCTGCTTCAGTAGCTCTCTACATCACGAAGAAAGCATGACGATGTAGAAGATGGAATAATAACATTAATAACCAGCTAACGAGAATTGTAATGATCATGAGAGCATTGTTCAAATTTTTTTCCCAATGAATTCCTCTTTTTTGGCAAGTGGTTTTGTTAGTGTTTCCATAATGTTTGTGTATAGAGGGAATGAAAGCAACAATACAGTATCTTTTTTGCACTTTTTCTTCCGTAATGAGCTTGCATTGCCATGTTAGAACACCTGGATATAGAAGTTCAAATACCAGCATTATCTTTTCCCGTTTAATATTAAATTGAAATTAAGCAGTTATTATATAGGTGTCCCAATTTTTGGTGCTTGCAATTTATTTTAAAATAAGCGATGTCCTGCTAAATAATCGTTGGCCCATGCCACAACAAAAAATTTTGTTTCTAAGAGTTCAACTTAGTAAGACCTTAGTAAGACAGAACTAAAAGAAAAGATGAATTCAGAAACTGCACCTGTCCATCGTAATAACCTTGTATACAATAGTCAATTACACCAAAAGAAGCAGCTGATATGTATACAAATCTTTTTACACCTGCAAAAAGAATGAAGCAGTTAGTTTCGATGAGTAGTCTCAAACATCAGCATTCAGAATTCAGAATAGCATTTGGAAGCAAATGAAACCAAGAGTGCAAGTAATATTGGAATCCTTTCAGTCTAGTCAAACTGTTAACTAAATTAGGTTTTGTAAAAACTTCCAAGAAATGCACGATCCATATTTTGTAGTATGTCATGTAAAACATATAAATGATCACATCCCAACAAAGAACTGAAAAGAGGAAAAGCAAGAAACAAGAAGCAGATGGGAAGTTGATCAGCCAGCATTCACTGATTTTTTTTTTTTATTTGCTCAACTATTTATACTGCTCTTTTGCATGTCAATTCTCAATTCAGGTTTAAGTGCACACAAGTGATTTTGATTTTTTGTTCTTCCACGCATCTTTTCAAGAAAAAAGGAAGTTGGTTGAAATCAAGAAGGCAACACTATAATGTTCTCGATTACGGAAGAAAAGTATAAGAAAATAGAAGAAAACCATTTTCTGCAGCAGCTTGCACAGCATTGACGTTTGCAGTCCCATTGAGCGTGCGCATGTAGGAAGGGGATCCAAAGCCTCCAACACAAGATATCTGTAACATTTATCTTTGAGTTACATGAGTTCATCAACTAATAGCATAACAACAAACATTTTACAGCTCCAAAAATTTCCATATTCTTTATGTAGCAAATTTCTATTCTCATAGAAACTATTCAACTCGCTACTTGTACAACACAAATAAATGAACACCATCCAACATCAACTCCAAGTCCACCAATTTCATCAACATTAGCTGACATCTAACAACACATGAACAAGGTCTTGGAATTAACAGCAACCTAACTAGCAAGTCGCCTGACATATTACTGTCATTAACATTTGACTTAAAGACTAAACCAAAGCTAGCTTCAAGAACATAATTTGCCAAACTATTGAACCACACAACAGAATCTGTAATAAATATGTTCACTTGTCAGATCATATATTTCTAAAGTAATGCAGATGAATGTCCATCCTGAACACGTAAACCTGGATATTCCTGATATGCATCCTTATGAAACGTATGAGAATGTCAAGCATCCACAGGCATAAACCTCAGGATTCCATTATACCCAACTAGTTTTAATGGGTACCAATTTCTTTTGTTGGAAAATGTATCTCATGCGTGTTTGCAGTTTGAAGAATAAAGCCATGCAAGCATACCACAGAAGTTGCATCCCTCATAGCATCCTTCAAAGATTCAGGTTCAAGAAGATTCCCTGTCAAATGAAAGCAATTGTCTGAGTTTGGAATTGGATATATTTTGAGTTGGAAAAGATTAGTCTCACAATTCCACACCTTTGTACCACTCCACTTCATCAGCCCAGAGTTCTTTTATTGATGGCCTCCCAGACCTAAGCAACATATCAAATGTAAAACACTAAACATATTCTTTTTATGCTCCTAGATAAGTCTGTAGCAACATGCAACTAGCATGTGGAAGATTAAAATAGAATGTATCTTTAAGTCAAGGCACAACAATACGCATGTGGGTTAAAAGATGTTTTAGAATAACACATGAATTTGGAACAATAGTTCTTATTTCAATTAGGGAACAGTTCTTAATACATGAAACTGATTGCTTTTGTTTGATTGCGGATATGAAGTACCTACTTTCATTATTGATAAATAACCAAGTGACTTGACTCATTAATATGAAACACCTACTCTTGTATAGATAAAGTTGCAGTTATAGAAATAGAAGAAGTGGGTGTGCTAACTATAGACAAAATACCCACGACGATAATGCTACCAAAAGAGTGTGGGAAAAAAATAAAACACCTGCTGAGACTAGCTACAGAAAATCCTTGTGCCAAAGCTTCTTTGCAAACATGCGAGCCCACAAATCCATTGCCACCTAATACAAGTATCTGATATGAGAAGCATAAGATTAGAATATGAAAGCAAAACTAGCAAACAACTTCTAAACATGAGTGACTAAAATGTCCAGCATGCAATCTAAAGTCACCTTGATTGATGATGGTGGTGAATTTGACTCAATTGACCCATACCTGAACAAATTGGCATAGATTTTGGTCAATCATTAAAAATAAGGAAAATGTTAGATAAATTACTGGTCTCCTAAAGTCCAATTATAAACCAAAGCTTCCATGTGGAAATTAACAAGTTTAGATAAACTTGAATAGATAGCTAAATATGACTACAACAAAAGTTTGGAATCATCCACTTGTTCAATTAATGGGCACAATCACTGCATATCATTCATTCTTCTCCACAAGATGTTAAATACAACAAAATTAAGTTGGTACAGCCAACTCTGATCATGATATAGCATAAACCACCAGATCCCAAAATCAATAGTGAAGGTCTTATTATCTATTTGTAAAAAAGAGCAAAATCTACCAACAATTGCTTGGTTTAGTGGTAAACAAGCTAGATAGGAGGAATTTTCGCTAAAGGTAAGGGATTTGAATCCATATAATGGCATATTAGGAGGGGTTTAGCCTTATCACTCCTGTCATCCAATGTGGTGTGTGGCCATCTAAAAAATAAGCAAGATCTCCAGTCAATTCATATTCACAATCCAAATATTTCTTGCATTCTCACACAAAAGTTGTTCATTTAGCAAACAAATTGTTTCAAGCATCTATAACCATGGCACATGGTGTAACTGACCAAATCATCAAGACTAAGGACAAAGGTCAACAACAATATCCTACTTCATAAAACAAGTGAGATTTCTAGAAAAACTTGTTCCAGGCACAGTTTTGTCTGCTCTTCCCCTCACAATAAACAACCGGATCCTCATGAATAACTACCTAGCTCAGCTTTTATTATCCCGTTTGTTTTAGAAAGAGCGGGATCTCTATTCAAATCGTACTCATGCTCCATAATCCCTCAACTTCTTACGTCCCTTCCAGTTCCCACTCCGAGTAAACAATTAAAACCGACCAAGGCGTTGAATTAGGCAAAAATTAAGTTATCAATGACCACGATATGGCTTAAACAACCAGATCCTCCAGACTAAAAACCAAGCTCAAAATTTGCATCCAGACTCAATACTTATCTTTACAGTGACGACGCAAAGTTATGGCACCACAGACTGATTGCACGAGCTCAATATACTCTAGCAGATGGTCAACAAGATACTCACTAAGATAAACGCAGGCTCACCCTATTCTTCCTTGCCAGAAAAGGAAAAAAAACAGTCAAACAACAGAACTGATTTGCAAAGAAAGAGATGCTTACATGGAGCTCATTGCTGCAGTCCGAAATGGAGCTCCGGAGGAGATGGAGAAGGAGGCGGCAGCGAAGGGATCGAGTGCAAGGGAGGGCGAACGAGGAATCCTCTTTAGCGAGATATGACGAAGCACCGCCGGAAGTAAGCCGATGCTAAGGCTTCTAGAAGCTGTTCGTTCGGTGCTATTAAACCGGACCGGCCCTATCCGGCCTGGTTTGTCCTAGAACTCAGCAAACAATCGGCTTATTTCCCAAATTCAATTTAACCATTCTATCATTTTAAATTTAAACGTTAATTACTAAATATATTTATAAAATTTTCTTTTTTTAAAAAAATATTATTGTGTGTGTGAAATTTTATTAAAAATTTAAATGTAAAATTGGTCAAGAATTTAGTAATTGCAAATTCTTATTTTTATTATGTACTAGAAAAAATATATTAAAATTTTAATTTATTAATCATTGGAAAATAAAATTGATGGAATCGAATAACACAGCAAATTCGGGTGAAATTAATTCTTTGGTCCGTCAGAATTCAATTATTACATAATTCTATAAAAATAAAATTATTATGAAATAATATAACAAATGCATCTTCCAGATGTATACCTACCTCATCCCATCATTGATGCGGGCCCAGCTTCTTGAAGTAAAATTTAACAGTTTTCTGGCCTTAGGATTACAGTACGATAGTAAACTTATTTTTAGTCCTAAAGATATTCAGAGTAATAATTTTATTATAATAAGATAAGATGTTTTGTTTTTCTTACAGGTATATGACTTTGGAAAAAAAAAATTCATTCATTCTCTAATTATTTGACAGTCAATTATAAATTACACGTAATTTATCTCTTTTTACGTAAGCTAAGAATAAACGTTAAGAAATCTAAGATGAGTATAATCATGAGTGTAATTATTTTTATGTCCCCAGGATGTAGCATAAATGGGGAGTGCATGATTCTGTGGCCAAAAGGTCCAGAGGTCGATTCTTGGGATGTTACTGCCTGGGATTAATGTCTCTGCCATGTACTTTCTACTTGTGTACCTGCATTTATCTCCCTTCATATCCATAGGACATGTGGTGGTTCCACATGAGCGGAGAAAAATATATTTTCAGTCCTATAAAGTTATATATCTTTTTTAATTTTAGTCATATAACTTGTAATATTTTCTAATTTAAATTTTTTTTCTCCAAAATTAAAAATTTTCAACCGAAAATGTCCAGTTTGTGATTAGAATATAAAAAACACATGGGTCATAAAAAATCAAAATCTCCAAATTATATTTACCTCCCTCTATATTCGTGGGACATGTGGTGATTCCACATGAGTATAATTATTTTTATTAATAATAGAAATTTCACCTAGAACTAAAGAGTTTAAAAATTTTATAACATTGAATCATCCTTTCAAATCTATCTAAACTTTTCAATTTACATTATAAACAAATACGGAGAAAATTATATTTTCAGTCCTATAAAGTTATATATCTTTTTAAATTTTAGTCATATAACTTATAATATTTTCTAATTTCAGTCCTTTTTTTCTCCAAAATTAAAAATTTTTAACCGAAAATGTCCCGTTTGTGATTGGAATATAAAAAGCATATGAGTCATAAAAAATCAAAATCCCCCAATTCAATTTACAACTCAACATTTTCTGTTGAAAAATTTTAATTTTAGAGGAAAAAGTAATGAAATTAGAAAATATTACAAGTTACACGACTAAAAATATAAATTGACTCATAACAAGAATAAAATTGAAAAAGATACAAGTTATATGATTGAAAATGTAATTTTCTCACAAATACATGAGATCGGTCATCTATATGATTAGTTGTATTATGACATTGAGATGACCATGATGGTAATAATAATAATAATTCACTTAAAATTTATTAAATCTATCATATTATTTTTAAAAAAATTAACAAGTTTGTGGGTCAAACAATTAAGTTGCGTCTTTCCCATTTGGGTATTCGTTTAATGACGTGTCAAAATAAGAATAAGGAATTTAATCAAAAACTTATATAAAGAATAAAATGATGATTTGTTTTTAAAAATTAAAACTAATAAAATAAATAAGGTAAGTTTGTTAATTATTTTTTTTCCAGTACAATTTCTTTTGGCAATTTTTAAAATTTACCAAGGGGCATAAATAACAAATCACAAGCCGAGCAGCGAAGCATCGGAAAGTCGCCAAAGGAGAGAGTGATGGAAGCGGAAGGCGGCGCTGGAGTGGCCCTCGAGAAGGCAGCAAGCGGGGCGGGGGCGAAGGAGGAGGTCGCCGGGGCGTCGAGCGCCAACGTCTCCGTGGGTTCGTCTCAGGACGGCATCTCGACCATCAAGCTAGGATGGTTCTCCGAGATCAGCCCCATGTGGCCAGGTTTGCTGTGTTCTAATACGCCCTTCTTTCAAGAGATTTCGGCCATTTGGAATTGATTTCCGTTCCTTCTTCTGGCACTTTTTCCTTTTTTTAATGTTATCCGTTTGATCTCCGCTGCTTCGGGTTTTGTTCTGTGGATCGAACTCTTGTGGTGATGTTTTTGAGGGTTTTTTTTGGTTATATGTCTTCCCTGCTAAAAGGCTATGGAGAAGGAGGACATGCAGATTGGTGGGAACGTTTAATGATGTCTGTATGCCTTGCGAGGTTCCATCACTCTATTTTTTTTTATGGTTTTTGAAACTTCTACCTCTTCATGATTGTGTTTTTGTTTTGTTTCTCTTTTCTTTATCAGAATCAGTATAAACGTATCTCTCGCCATTTTATCTGCTTGCTGTAAATTTGTGTTCAGCAAAGTTTCAGTGTTTTGTTTAAGTTTTTTGCCTTTGGTTCCATTCCGTTTGGTTTTCGTTTGGCTACTCGATCATCCCCCTTTTAACTTTGTTGTCTAGTTTGTTGTGATTATTTTCGGTTTTGGAATGGGAAAATTTTGGATTCACCACCAACCACCCTTTTGTTGTGTGAATGCTTCTGGTCTGCTAGGCTATCAATCCAAAATTTCTAGGACTTTGTCTTCTAAATTATTCATAGAAAGCAAGGTTTTCTTTGAAGCATTTAGTGGGACTTAACATGCTTAAGGTTTGAAGACAATCCTAAAAACTCGGAAGCATTTAAAACAATAAAGGGGAAATTTTAAGAAATTGTATTGAAAGGAATGAAATGACTGTGGTGCCTACTAAGGTTGCATTTATATGTGACCTGCTTAGTGCCTAAAATTTCTGTTTTCATTCTTGATCCTGTTGATAGGAGAAGCTCATTCCTTACAAGTGGAAAAGGTGTTATTTCAAGGGAAATCTGATTACCAAAACGTAATGGTGTTTGAGGTATTTAATGATGGAAGTTCATGATAAGTTCAATCCTTTTGGTGGGCATCAATAATTTATTTATTTTTTTACTCAGAACTCAGCGTATGGCAAAGTTCTTGTCTTGGATGGAGTCATCCAATGTACAGAGAGGGATGAGTGTGCTTACCAAGAAATGATTACTCATCTTCCTCTTTGCTCAATTCCTAACCCTAAAAAGGTGAATTTTAATTGAATGTTTCATGTTATTTCACGTAATTATCTAAAACTGCAAGATTCGCTCTTCTGTTCCTATGATATGCCTGACAAATAAGCTTAAATCTTACACTTTGGACAGTTAGTAGTAGAGACTTACTGATTTTTTCCTTTGCTTCTACTGACATTACCACATTAAATTTACCTAGAAACTTGCAACTTGTTTATTTATATGCTACAGGATGATGCTACCCTTCTTTGCTAATTGATTATTTTGTGAGGTATAAGATTAAGCTTTCCCTTTAAAATATCCAAATTGTTTTTATTCTGAGGATAATCTTTTAAATTATCCTCTGTCCTCTCTAACATAGGCATTTTATGTGCAATTTGCAATGAAGTATCGAAACCTTAATTCTTTTTTTTCACCCTTATATCTTCTGGGAAATCAATTACCAGCTAAAATGTATTTTGCATTGTATGCATATATGTGCTCCCACTCTTTCATCTGGCTGATGATCCTATTATTATTTCAGGTTCTGGTTATTGGAGGAGGTGATGGTGGTGTCCTCCGAGAAGTATCACGATATTCTTCAGTGGAGCAAATAGATATATGTGAGATCGATAAAATGGTTATCGATGTGAGTAATTACTTTCTTCCCACAGTTGCTAAAGAAATCTTGCTCCATAAATGTTATATTATTATATGTTTGATTGTGTCAAATTAACTATGTAAAGATTGAAGAAAAAAAATTGCTGTCATAGAGCAAGGTTATGAAGATTACCTTGCTCTCAAATATGTAGCTTGAATATGAAGATTACCTTTACTATCAGATATAATGTTGTTCTCTTTCAGTTCTTTTGATGATCCTTCACATCATGAAAAATCTTTCTGGGCTCATTCTCATCCAATTTATCCCCACTATTTGTTAAATAGGTTTCGAAGCAGTTCTTTCCCAAAATGGCTGTTGGATATGAAGATCCTCGTGTGAATCTTCATGTTGGTGATGGTAAGCCGTAAGCAACTTATGGTTCTCTATCTGGTTATGACCTTTGTGTCAAGTTAGTTGCCAAATGATATGATCACTGCCAGTTTTCCTAGTGTTTAACTTCCACTGAATCAAAACTTATCCAATTTGCCAGCGAGTTGGTATTGATTTTACTATGTCAATTTGTCATCCAGTTTTTTCACATTCTGGTTCAACATGCACAGGAGTTGCGTTTTTAAAAGATGTTCTGGAAGGAACTTACGATGTAATCATTGTCGATTCCTCCGACCCAATAGGTAAGTAATCTTCTCCCCCTCCTTAATGCTTCCTTTTAGACTTGCTTATGACTTACTTCACTGCTTGCTCAGGTCCAGCTCAGGAACTTTTCGAGAAGCCTTTCTTTCAATTAGTTGCTAAAGCTCTCCGGCCCGGAGGAGTTGTATGCACTCAGGCCGAGAGCATATGGCTCCATATGCACATCATTGAAGATATTGTCTCGAATTGTCGCCAGGTCTTCAAGGGCTCTGTTAACTACGCTTGGACGTCAGTGCCCACATATCCGAGGCAAGGAAAATGTCTAAATCTCTAGGATTTTTTTTTTCCAAGTAGTATCCTCTTTTTCTTTCTTCCATGCACTGTATGGTTAAACGCTGCTACTTCCTTGGATTCTGAATTTAGTGGAGTGATTGGCTTCATGATCTGCTCTACCGAAGGGCCGCCTGTCGATTTCCGACATCCTGTGTACCACATAGAGGAGGACCATTTGAACGAGTCTTTGGGACCATTAAAGTTCTACAACTCAGAGGTACCTCTCAATCTAACAAATATCCATAGTGCCTTCTCCACGTCTAACAAGTACATTTTTCTCGCAGATTCATGCTGCTGCTTTTTGCTTGCCTTCTTTCGCGAAGAGGGTGATCGACAATAAAACAAATTAAACAATCCTTGTCTCCCGCGGTGAAGTTGGAGAATGATGAGTTTTATGCTGCAAACAAACCTTCGTTTTCTGTCACTATTTATGATTTATTAGAACATGCATATGAGAGTTTTTGCCATTCAGATTTATCTAAGAAGCAACATGCTCCTGATCATATAAGAAGCTTTTTCAAAGTTTCAAGTCAAATTTTTTTAGTTGAACCAGATATCATGATAGTGATTATCAACTACCTCTCATTTCATGGCATTAATCATTATTAAAAGGACTTTTATTCCTTTTAATAAATAATAATAATAATAATAAGCTTCAACTTAGAAAATAATTTCTTTCCACTAAAACCCGTGCCGATTTTCTCTTGAAAAATAATTCACTTTTATGAAACTGTTAAAATAATATGTTTAAACCAATAAAATAATTAGAAAAAAAACCTCTGTTGTTTCGAAAAACTGTAAGAATAACCTTTTTTTTAAAAAAATAATAACAAACAATAAATAATAAAATAAATATTTAAAGAATCAAACCCAAGGCAATGTGCAAGTCCTTGACGTCGGGCTCCATCTCATATAAATGTTGCCATTCGCCGGCCTCTTCTGCGCATCCCTAAATCATTGTTGACCAGGCCCCTCGACCACGTGAACCCATCTCTGCGTGCCGGAATAATAGCGGTTAACTTATTTGCCACTTGAGATATTATAAACATTCCGAGATCATTCAGAAACATAATCACTGTCAAAATATTAATAACAATCAAATCAATTCTAATTCATTTTAGTAATATTAGATTAAAATTTCTTCTTCTTCTTCTTCTTCGTTTTTTTTTTTTCAGAAGTTAATACAAAACATCAATTGTAGAGCAATAAGTCACCTGAAGAGTTTGAGAAAGCCCACGAGGGGGCCATCAGCCATGCCGCAGAATCTTTTAACTTATCATTATGTTCATTTCTGCGCAGCATCTAATTATCTAAGATATGATATTGAGAGAAAGCTTCGGTTTCTTTGCAAGGGCAATGCAATATTGCCCGAATGATTATAGGTACGATTAACAAAAAAATAAAATTCAAAATCAACACAATATTTAAGATGATCTAAATATGCACAGTAATTTAAGTTTTATGCTGACAAATGAACATAATAATAACTTATGGTATACATATTATAAAATTTTGAGATTCAGTTGATTTTAACTATGTATACAAAATAAAGCTGAACTCGATAACTTTACCTAGCTTGCAAATTAAAACCTAACTGATAAACTGAAATATGGAATTCAATTGGTTCGATTTTATTTATCAGTTGAATAGTTTGACAAGAATAAAATATACTTTTCTCTGGACATAGGAAAACTCATCAAGCTGTGTAAGCCTATATAATCTTCTCTTCTTTGATATTGTGTTTTTTTTCCTTCTTATTTCTTGTTTTTCCTTGTTCGTGTCTATTGCAGTACCAACAAGCAGAGACAAGCAACATCACATTACAATTCCTAGTAATTGGCATTCAAGTGTCACCACAACCCTAAAAACTTTCTAAGCCTAAGTTAGCCTCTTAAGTAAGACTCCTAGGGCAATGGAATAGGTATGGGTGATCTTAATTGATGGATGACGTGGGTTTGGTTGGATTAGTTTACTACTCCAGAGCTACAAGGGCAATATTAGAGGTGAGCACAATTCAATTTATCAATTCAATGAATATCTCAAGGGAAGCCATATGAAAGGAGTCAACTGTTTATAAAGAAAACTCAAACAGATTACAAACGAACAATAGGCGATGCATATATTAAGAAAAACCAATCAAAATATTAAATCACATATTCATATATTTTGTACATGCTATATGAATACTTAAAAAAGTTTTGTGCACAAGATGTTCTTAAAGACTTAAAATTCCTCAATAACAAATGATAAATAAATCCGAATAATGTCATCTTAAGTGTCATGCACTCGGTGTTTTTTTTTAAACCATGAAGTGTTCCTATAATGTACCATTTTAGTAGAAAATTCTTTGGATCTAATTTGCTTACGGCCAAGCAATTGTTAGTTCGTTGCTATTATTTGATGATACTTATTTTTAACTAAATAATCTTCAATGTGAATTGTCTCCTTTATTAATAACATAATATAATTTTTTTAATTAATCATCGCACGATGTGCGAGTCATCTACTTGTATTTATATACACTAATGATTCAATCCAATTTTCATGGTTTGTACATAATTCAAACTGAAATCAATAACTTCACTACAAAAAACAAAACAAACTGATAGATCAATTTTTTTTATTCAAATGGATTTGATTCAGTTTGGTTTTAGCTATTTATGTCAAGCCCTAAGCAACCATACTGGGACTCTGACCCATCGCACTCATTAGGGATCAATAAATCATCCACATTAGAAGCTCACACCTCAAGGCAGCATTAGACACGACAATTGCTTCTGTGTCTGTTGGTTAACAAGGTTACTACTTCTTTGTTGTGAAAAGCTACAAGATCAGACAAACACTGTCAGAGACTCGGAATTGCTGTCAAGTGTATGCGTTTAAAAGTCTTTTTAAAAAACCTAGGGCATTCAAATGGCTCGTTGTCCACTACTCCTTCGTATAGATTAAGGTAATAGTTGGTCTCATCTTCTAAACTAGATTCCTCTAGTCACAAGTAAAATTTCCTGGCTAAAGGATAGGAACTGCAGTTACTACCTTGGGTGCTACTCGTGCTAAATTGCCAGAAAGAAAGCAATAAAAAACGTAGATAATATAAAGGGTTATTTTACCTGACTTTGTGCCTTTGTGCTCTGCCAATTATGGGCTTCTAATCGAGATCTAGCTGCCCAGCGGTTGTAGAGCCAACAAGAGAATAAGTGACCATTTGAAGGAATTTATTCAGGAATCGAACTTGATATCTAGGTTTTTTCTTGTTCCCTTCAGCCAATATTTGCATGGATGGAGTTGTTACTCTTTTAAGAGATTGATTTTTCAGGAGCTAAATCAAGAATTTTAACTTGATTTTCACCTTTGAGTCTACTCGTTCTTCTTGCCATTCTGATGAAAACTTAAGCTGTATTTGATGTGTTCTTCCTAATTTGTTTCTTTTTTTTTCTACTAAGAAAGATCAAATTTCTAGTTGGAAAATTTATGCACTGCTGCAGATCACGTCCGAAGAACATAAGCACCTCATTAGATGATGTAAACCTAAACCGTTGGTTTTCTAACTTGTTCTTTTGTGAGATAGGTAGTTGTGCCGGAGCAGTGGATTTCATGAGACTTCGAAAAAGACCTCCGTTGCTATCCTGAGCTCCTTCCAAAGATAGTGAGGCAGGTGCAAGAAATCTAGCTTGTTCGCGATGTAAGTACATCTTACTCCAGTTCTGCTGCATGACTTGTTTATTTGGTTCTCATTTATTCCTGTGCCATCTTAACTTGAAACTTGATGAGATCTTGTAGTTGTGCTGGAATATTTGTCTTCATGAGACTTTCAATGTGGCCTCTTGCTATCATGAACTCACTCCGAGAACAGTGAGGCAGAAGCAAGAAATCATAAAACCAAGGATGACAAATGGATCATCCGACCTGTTTGCTATGTAAGTACATCTTAGTCCAGTTTTGCTGCATGACTTGTTTAATGTGGTTCCTGTTTGCTGTTGAACCCCCATTGCACAGACTGCTATGATATCTTACCTACCCTTTTTCATGGATTTGTGCTAAAAGATCTGATCATGAGTTTGCTGAGCTATTATGGGAGGATGGCCAAATTGTGATACAGAGCCAATCCACCAGGACTCCGAAGAGCTCTTTTCCTAGCACTCCCTTCTCCCATTACGACACAATTGAAGAAAAAGACACCAGAGAAATAGATCCAAAATTCCCTCAATCTCCATATGATGGATTTGATGACTGCACACCAAGGAATGATGCAAACAAGGGAGTGAAAACTCAAGAAGATGATCCTGTCCCATGGATCAGTTATCCAGTCGAGAAGACGTGCCAAGTGAGACTCTCCAGCCCCAGAATGATTATTGTGCTGAGTTCTTCAATGAGTTTTCATCATTTGATCATCCTCCTTCAACCCACAAGTGTACAGTCGCTGCAACAGGTAGAACTGTCAGATTAGGTCCAGAAGTTAGAAGATCAAACAAAATGGAATTTGTCCAAGCTGCTAAAGCACCTAGATGGAATTGGGAATCAGGACCAGCCATGCACAGCAATATGAAGTCTCAGCTCTTAATTCAAATTCCACTGTCGTTGATGGTGTTGGGATGGCTCAAGAACAGCATTGTAGGAATGCAATGGACAGAAGGTTGAAGAATCAGGGAATAACAAGTTCCAAGCAGCTCCAGCGACCAAGTATATCTAGTCTGACAAACTTCCCTCATTTTGCAAGACCTGCCGCACTTGCCAAGGTTAGGCTCCAAAATACCACTGGATGGACAACCATTGAGAAGGCCTCCACTCCTCCAAGCAGCAATCCAGTCAGCTTGACATCGGTTGAAAATAGTAGTGGTACAAAGGATGCTAATAAGGCATCAGGCCAGTCAAGCTCAGATCCACAGAAGTTGAAGTTGGGTTCAGCCCTGAAAGATCTTCGTGGAGGAGGCTCGGTTGAGTTCTCTAATAATATTTGTGCAGAAGATGCTTTGGGGAAGAATACTGTGAATTTCACTAACATGCCTGATAACCTTCCAAGCTCAAATTTTGCAGCAAGGGTAGTTTTGTGTAGGAATGACAAAAGAAAAGCTCCTGAAGCAGTATCTTCTTCTGTATGTTCAGTGAACTTAACAGGAGCTGCATTAAATGAACCAAAATATGGTGAAAAGAGAAACGATGATGGGGAAGAGCTTGATTATCCCATCCACAGCAAAATAAGTCAGAGATGACATCAGAAAAGTTTCACTGAAATCAGGTTGTTTTAAGTTTCCAGTCCGAAATATTTTGAGGTACTTGTAGGATCTCCAAGAGGAATCTGTAGACATGAGGAAACCATCAACAGGATGCAGTGCACAAACAAAGAGAAGCCGAGCTGCAGAAGTTCATAATTTATCAGAAAGAGTGAGTACATGATAGTATTTTCATATCATAAACTATCAGGAAAAAAAATAGATGAAATAAACAGAAATCTAGATTACAAGCTTTGTATTTCTTTCTGTGGGTTGATCACCACCTGACTCGATATATTTTCTTTATCCAGTGGAGGAGGAACAGGATTAATGAGAAAATGCATGCACTACAAGAGCTTATACCTAACTGTAACAAGGTAATCTATGTTTTAGATTTTAACAGTAAGCATGTCACCAGTGATGCTAAAAAGAGTGATCTGATCTAAATTTATCTTTTGAAAGGTGGACAAAGCTTCAATGCTTGAAGAGGCCATTGAGTATCTTAAAACGCTTCAGATGCAAGTGCAGGTAAAAAAACTTTATTAAAGTGGTCCTTTATGTTTGCATTACCACTTAGAAAATCTATGGTATCAAACAGATCATGTCAATGGGAAGCAGGCTATACATGCGGTGATGACGTTAACTCCTGCAATGCAACACATGCATGCAACAATGCGGCCAAATTTCCCATCAGCAGACCTAGGAATGAGCAGGAGCACGGAATTAGCTCTAGGTGGTCCAATGCTAGCAATTCCACCAATGCATGCACCACAATTTCCATGTGCTCCCAGTTCAGGGCAATCAGGCGTGAACTTGATACTTGGACATGTAAATCCTTCCACATTGGGAATCCAAGAGCAGGGGATTCCAGTTCTGATGCCAAGGCCACCTCAATTTAGTACTTTGACAAGGCTTTCTATGAATACATGCTCTGTACCTGAGGTACATGCACAAACTGTTATTGCAGATACTGGAGATCAGAATGAGCATCAGAAGTAGAAGTTGATAGTAGACTCCAAACACAAACAGATGAAATGCATGTCTCAATATCCATTAACATTCTTGATTTTTTTTACTCTACTAGTTTCTTGATTCCTAGTAGCTTTCATCTAACTTAGCATCATGCCATTGAATTTATTAAGCTGACCATCTTCACTGGCAGTAAGTTGTATACCCTGTTGCTACTAGGTACCAGAGGATTGCTCATGAAGATCAGCATTAAACAATAAGAAAACACCCTTTCGTTGAAAGTGAATGGATGGAGAATTCAAGCTCTGATAGTCAGTCTTTATACATACTTTTAATAAGATTTTTTTAACAACTAGCTAATGTTGAGAAAATTTATAATTTTATTGGTTTTCAAGTACTGGTTATAGGTTCCAGTAAGCCAATTGCAACTAATGCTGTTTTGTAAATCTCAAATGGAAAAGTTGCAGCATAAGATGTGCAAGTTCTAGTCCCAAGCAGAATCTAGCATTAGTATTCTGGCAACTGTAACTTGCTTACAGTTGCTTGATGTAATAAGACATTGCTTTTCATGGTGCATCACAAGAGGTCTTTTTGTTGATCTTTGTGCAATTGAAAAAGAAATGGTTTATGCTGGTCCTTATTAGGGTTTACTTAGTTTGCGAAACGGCTTATGTGATGCACGAATAGAGCACACAATCATAGGCAATAAAGAGCTTTTGAAGTTTCCACTATTGCAATGAATGTTGTCATTAGAGTTTAAGAAGAGGTATATGAAAGTGTTCGTGTTGTAATCTCATCAATTAATAAATGATGATTCGGTAGTTGAAAAGAAGAGCTTGAAGCACTGGAGGTAGTGGCATCTGGAATTAGTAGATCTAGTACAAGTATACAGTGAGAAATCTCTAGCGCTTCATGCCTTTAGTGTTCAATTGTTGATCATTTTCTAAGTCGGTAGAATTTGGGGAAGAACCACATTGCTACACTGGATCTAACCAGAGAGAGAGTGCAATTCATGTACCGGGCCATTGAGTACATTCCAAAGTTCTCACAGAAGGTCAGAAGTGTACTCACAGATCAGGAAGCGGAGCAATGCCGTCAAATTCTTGGATATTTGTCCTTGTTGGAGAATGAGCTTCGGGAAACCAATCTGTGAAAGATGCAGGAGCAGATCCTGTGCCTTCAGCCAATGACACCGTCCATCTGAGACCGGTCATGGCCAATGGAGATCGGAGAGAGGAACGCATTAGCAATGGGAAGAAGATGGAAGAGGATGTGGTTTGACACGCGGAACTGGGATGTAGCCATTTAGGGTTCAAAATACCATCACAATTCAATTTCCGTTTTCCACTATCATATTTTTTTTAATTGCATAATTGGGTTTTTTTTAATGCTCCGGAAATATGAATGGATGATAAATTGGGTAAAATAAAAAAAATGGCTCTTTGATTTTAATTTTTATTTTTTAAAAAGGACTTCTTATTTTATCCAATTATAAAGGTATTCCATTTTAATTTTTTATTAAGAAAAAAGCATTTCATCCTATTGTTTAGTCGTTTTTCAATAATATTATTCTAATTATTTATCTTTCATCTAAATGTTCCATCTAAATTCTGAGCTAGACGGATTATAGGAGATGTAAAATAGAAACTTCCGACTATAACGTAAATATAAAGTGAATAAAATTAAATTTATATTATAATAATTATAAAATTATAATTACTATAATCTAAATATCTTTGAAGATGTACAGTGTAGGAATTATGAAAAACTGCTACAATACACATAAGTAGCTACGTAACTGAAATTGTAGTGAAAATTATAATATTTTTATTAAATTTTATAATTTTATTTTAATAAATAAATTTAATATATTTATTGATAGGTTTAATAAGTATAATATAAAATCTATAAATTGAATATCAGAATTATTATTTTTTTATTTAAAAATTGATTTATGAGTTTAACGAATATATTCACGAGTTAACGAATCAAATATTATGAAGTTTGAGCTTATTTTATTTATCTTAACAAACCTCACGAGTTCAAATAAACAAGTTCAAATAAAGTTTTATCGAGATTCAAATGACTTAACCCATTTACACCTTAAACTGAACCCGGTTCAAGGTCCGAGTTAGTAGTGCGACAACTTGATCGTCAGAATTCGTCGACGTATATCTCCGCCACCGCTTTCTCTCTCTGCGTGTCTCCTCCGATCTCTCAGCCACTTCTGGAACGACACAGCAACCAGAAGAACCCTCCTTGTTCATGTTCTCTGCCAGGTAACGGAAAAACCTCTGATTGTTCAATCTGTCGAAGAAAGTAAGATCCCTTTTCATCCTCGAATTGTGTCATCACATGTAACCATAGAAGACTACCTAACTCTAGATCTTGCTTCATTTTTGTTTAAACATTTCCCTTATTGATAGTTGATTCCTCGGAGTAGAGTTGGCTTTAGGTAATTGAACAAGCTTCCGTATGGTTCTGTAGGTAATTTGTGCGTTGATTATTGGTTGAGCATTATAGATCATCGATTGCTGCTTTGAAAGAAAACTGCAATTCTGGGAGGAGCGAAAAGGTTCAACAGGTTTCGTCCATTTGCTTAATGCATACCAACTGTTTATCTTAATGTCTGAGATAAGTCTTTGTGATAAACAGAGCTCTGGCTGCTGGATGAGTCTAAATGCCAGGATGAACATGTATATTATTCTGTAGGGTGCCAACTAGCTCAGTAAGGGCCTTGGAAGTTGTGTTATCAACTGTACATTTTTATAATTGAATGAACAATTGGAATAAATTGTATGTGTGATAGATTTATGTTCATCACTGCTTTTCTTGTTTAGGGGAAACAGTAGTCACGGTCAAATCAAGAGAGGCTGAGGTTGCTTATGCTCCTTCAATTTGCTAGTGAGGAATGGAATTTCATGGTATGATATGATTCTCTTTTCTTAATATCGGAAAGACATAGATTGCTAATTTTGTTAGTCTTTCTATATGGTTAAACATGAATTTTGTGTTCTTTATATTCTTTGATCAATCAATATGCATCCATTTATCTTGCTTGTCCCTCTCCTACTTGTCGGTAAATGAGTAAATATATACAAGTGGCAACCATGCTTTATATTTATACCTACAAATTTTCTGTTGATGTTCAAAAATTTGCTCACTTTATCTGAATTTTGGAAAATCTATTACTAATTCATATACATATCAAATATTTGGCAATTGCTTAAGCCATTAATCTATCTTCATTTTAACAGTTATTTCAGGTTCTTATTGCTTAGCCCATGATTTTATTATTATTATTATATTTTTTTTTTATTTATTTATTTATTTTTTTTTTGCTGATAATCACTTTCTTTTGCTTCATTTAGGCACATCCAATTGGTCGAGGAGGAAGAAGCAACTAGAGAACCGAAAAGTAGACTTAAAAAAAGGCAAGATTTCATTGAGAGCCCTCTCTCTCTCCTCCTTCGTTGACCCCGTGAGTCATCCGAGATGGTATGAGACGGAAGTTGTTGTAAGAAGGCCGCCGAGTCGAAACTCAGTAGCAACGGGGGAATAAATCCCCTATCTCTGTATCCCACCCGGTCCGTTCCATGCTAGCTCGGGTGCTGCGATTTAACTCCCTCACAATGGTCGTGGGTCCGGTCGGTAGGGGCCCTGGGGGCGAGGGTTTCGCTTTTTGCTGCAAAGGATATTGGCTCTGGAACGGATTAACGGGGGTGCTTGGGACGTTGAGGACGAACTTATTCACCTTTTATCACCATATTTATCAAAGAAGGTTTAACCTTCATCTTTAACTTGCTGGATCATAAGATTATCAATTAGATTCTTACTCAAATCGTAATTATAGTGGTACTTGAGATTACATTTGTCCATCAAAACATGATAAAAGACAACTTGCTATGCCAATGGATTAACCTTATGTCTCTTCATATAATTAACTAAATCCCTTCACAAAGTAATCACAATTGACAGGCTACCAACTTTTAGCCATCAAATGCTAATCTAAATTCAAAATTAAATAAATAAATGAATATTGTTAGCTAGCCTTCTCGACTCCATCGAGCTATGAAGCTATGTCACAACTTTTTCTGAATTTCTTAAGAGTTGGTCCATATGTAACTAAGTGTCATTAATTAATGACGAGGCCAAAGTGATTTGATTGATCAATCAATTCAAGGTAAGCCCCACCATTATGCATTAAGCAAGCAATTAATAAGCAAATCATTTGTTAACTGGATATAATTGGGATTTTTTTTCTTGTATGAGAAGCAAAACTAGATGACAATGAAGAAGAATAAGACTTTGCCTTATGTTGTAGACCACTTCTCTAGTTTGTGGGTCTCTCTTCAAAACAAGTGTGGCTAAATTTGAGTTCCGAGTTTTGGTCGTCATGCGAACCATAAATTAGACCATGTTGATGTTTACTCACTTAAGTCAGGACATGTGATTTGGACCCGACTTGGCTTGCTCTAACTCGACCCATCACCATCATGGTTATCCACTTCATCGGACCCTACAATCGTACAATCCAAACCCTACCACCCTCAATATTGTCATAGGAGTCATGTAGATGGTCCTCATTACGAATTAATTAATAATTATCGGTTTATCTTTCTAATTTAATATTTGATAAAGGACAAGTAAATTCACTAGGTGCATCTAAATGAAAGTTGATAATCACTTCTCTATTTTAATATTTAATTAGTAAAAATAATTAAACATTCTTAATGAATATTATTTTCCAAAACATAATTATAATGTTCTAAATAATTAGTAATGATGTAATTTGGCAATTAAGTTAGGGGCTCCATTATCAGGCTGGAAACAGAGAAGCCATGAAGCTTTATTAATTTGGGGGCCCCTAAAATCTAAATCTCACATGTAAAAAATGGTTTAATTCCCAGTTTAATCATTGTCATTAGGTCACATCCCCGATTAACCGGTTCAATTCTCATCCAAACCAAATCTATCTCGACTTTTTCTCTCTAGATTTTCAAATTTATTATAGATTCTTCGATACGTGTTTCATCCTTGTAGATTCGGTCACATCATCGTGAATGTGTCTTCATTTTATTTAAATATATTTATGTAAAATTAGAATAAATTACTTTTGATAAATTGATCTTCCCACATCCAAAAAAAAAATAGTGATTGAATTTATTTATTTATTTTTAGAAATTAAAAGAACACATGAAAATCACGTTAAAAAGCGCAGCTCCTCTCCTCCTCCTCCTCCCACCGTCTCTTCTTCTCCTCGGTGAACTTAACCTCCCCTCACCACCTTCCCTCCGCCTCCCCCTCCGGGCAAATGGGCGGCCCCTCCTGGTGCCACAAGGAGAAGCTTCGCAAGGGCTTATGGTCACCGGAGGAGGACGCGAAGCTGATCGACTACATCACCAGGCACGGCCATGGATGCTGGAGCTCTGTTCCTAAGCTCGCAGGTCACCACCATGAACAAAAAAGAAGAAGCATTTTTCTTGCTAAAAATTCGATTTTGACGATGATTTCGTGCTCGATTTAGGTTTGCAGAGGTGCGGGAAGAGTTGCAGGTTGAGGTGGATCAACTACTTGAGGCCCGATCTAAAGAGGGGCACCTTCTCCCAGAAGGAGGAGGACCTGATCATCCATCTCCATGAATCTTTAGGCAACAAGTTAGTTCATTTCTTGGATTTCAATTCTGTTTTTTGGAATTCTCAATTCGGCTGGCTTGTCGTCTCAGGTGGTCTCAGATCGCAGCGGGATTGCCAGGGAGAACAGACAACGAGATCAAGAACTACTGGAACTCATGCGTCAAGAAGAAACTGAAGCAGAGAGGCATTGATCCGAGCACCCACATCCCACTCGACGGTGGGAGCGAAGACAGACAAGACCCATCGCCATTGTTGCCAGCTAAAGAACTCTTCGCTGAGCCTCTCCACCACGACCCGCTCTGGTTGGCGGATAACGCCGTCGGCAGTGGATTCGAGTTGCAGAGCAGCAATGGCGGCAGTCTCTTGGATGGCGGAGTCTTGCAATGGACGGGATTGTCGCCGCCGGACAAAGCCGCTCAAATCCAGTTCGACGGCGGCGAGCCAGAGGATTTAAAATGGTCCGAGTACATCACTGGATCCGTTTCCATGTCCGCGAGTTCATGGCAGGAGAACCTTCTGATTCAGAAATAAAAAAACAGAGATGTCTCATTTCCAACCGTCCTTGTCTTGCAGGAATAAAGTTTCTTTCTTGTTCTGCATCGATTGCTTTGTTTTCGAGCTCCATGAACTCCGTTTAGTTTGAGGATGTGGGAGTCGATTTGGTTCTTACTCATCGAGAAGTTACTAATTATCGCATCGATTTCGAGCACTAAGCCTTTCGGAATCAAAGAGACGTGGACTTGAAATGTGACTGGTTAGGGAGGAATTTCTGGTTCTGCCCTAAACCCTAAAACCCTACAATGTGGCTTTTGACCGATAACTACAAAATTTTCGATATGAAGACGAAGACGAAGACGAAGACGAAGACGAAGACGATTGGATTTAGGGCTCCTCTCCTACCCATTAAGCTTTCCTACACTATGGATGAAGCAAGCACTATCAAGTTTAATTCTTACATTTACCTTTTCATGAGTTTTTTTGAAGCCCTTTCTCGTAAAAGAAACAATCGAGACGGAGGACTGATTGAGACATATAATTTGATTCTTATTTACACTTAATTTTCTTCTTTTTCACGAACCTTTTGAGATTATATACGCTATCGAAATCTATTCTTATCCTAACCTTTCCGCGAGCCCTTTGAATCCTTTTGGCACGAAGAAGACTATAAAATTCGATTCTTTTATACTTTTCATTGTTGTTCATCTAACTTTCTTTTCCATCCATTGCACCCTTTTACAACAACTTTCAACAATAATTTTCATCCCATGTGAGATGAGTATAAGGAATTTTGTGTTTTTTAAATCACTATAATTAAAGGGTATCAAAGTAGCTTTAATAATTTGTTAGATTTTTCAATTAAATATCTAATCATGACTATTATCCTATTTAATCCTTGAAACAATAATGCTCTCTCCAAAGAAGATAATCTTTTAGGCTCTAAACAATTACTAAACTAACAATAGACATAAATAAATGATTAACATAATAATTATGTGATACTGACAATTATATGTGGTTAATATACATAATAATTGTGGGTTGTAAATGCTCTTAATCGCACCACACATTGCAAATGCTCTTAACCCAGCGCGCTGCGAATGCTCTTAATTGTAGCGTATAGTGCGCGCTACGAATACTCTTAACCACAGTGCACCATGTGTGTTGCGAATGCTCTTAACCGTAGGATGCGATGTGAATGCTCTTAATCGCAACACACGATACAACGCTGTCGATATCTTATGACTTGCAACAACTTATAGTTGTGCAGTGTGCGATACGAGCAGCGGATAACACAACTGTGTGTTGCGGAAAGTTATACTTGTTATAGTGTTTGCTAGGGTTTAATTTGATCTCGTACTCTCTGAGAATGCTGCAAGTTTCTTCAATATCGAAGATCAGATCCATTGCTCGGGCAAATTTGATCAAAATGTCATTGATATAAACTTCAATATTTCTTCCGATCTACTACCGAAAGACTTTGTCCATGAACTGTTGGTAGGTTGCTCTTGCATTCTTTAGTCCCAACGACATAACATTATAACATAAAGTTTTATTAGAGGTGATAAAACTAACATTTTCTTGATCTTTCGGGGTGAGAGGAACTTGATGATAGCAATGATAAGCATCCAACATGTAGATTAACTCACTTCCATAAGTAGAATCAACCAGCTGATCGATGATATGGGGAAGAGGATAGTAGTCTTTCGGACAAGCCTTGTTGATGTCCTAGAAGTCGATACAGATTTACCATTTATTCCTAGACTTAAGTACCAACATAACATTGGTGAGCCAAGCTGGAAATTGAACTTCTCGAATGTGCCCTACTCCCAACAGCTTGTCTATTTCTGCTCGGATGATTTTGTTCTGATCGACACCAAAGCCTCTTTTTCTTCATTTGACCGACCGGGCATTTGAGAGGATGTGGAGTCGGTGCTCCATCACAATGGGAAACACATCGGTGATTTCTTGCGGCGATTAAGTGAAGATGTCTCAATTACGTGATAAACACGTGATCAAACTCTCTTTGAGCTCAGGAGAGAGATCTGTTACAATTTTGGTAGATTCTTCGGGTCGATTGCAGTGGATTTGTACCTTTTCCTGATCCTCGATTGACTGAGCTATAGACGCCTCCTATACAGCTTACACCTCCATTTGTTGAGACTTGTTGGCTTTGCGCAACTCCTTGATGACATCAACATTATATTTCTAAGTCACCAGTTGGTCTCCTTAAAGGAATAGATGAGCACTAATTTCTCTTTCAGGCGGAGAAGCATCTTTACAGCAGTGAAAACACATAATTAAGAAGCTAAACAAAAACTGAGATGTGTACAAGTGTTGTTGCAAGAATGCTTGTTGTATATATAGCTTCTGGGACCAAGGTTGTATTTATAGCCTTGGTCGGGGCGCCTGGAAGGGTTCCAAGTGCCTGGAATGGGATAAAAATTTATCCTCGACGCAACGGCCAAAGACCACGTCGAAATGGCTAAAACTTGGGTTCTGGGCGCTCGGAATCATTCCGGGCACCCCGAAGGGGAAAAGTCAACTTTAGTTGACTTTCTCTTCGGGCCTCCAGCTTCTGCTCTGCTTTCTTCGGTCCGGGTCTTTCTCTCCGGTTTCGTTCACTTGGATGATTTCGGTTATCCAGAATAGGGCTCACCTAAACCCAATTTCCGACCTTCTCCTCGAGCAAGCTTCCACTCCGGCTTCTCGTCCCTCGGAAACGCCACGTGCCTCCTTCTCGTCCGCTCGCGTACTCTTCCGCAGCACCTCGTCCCTCATACGCACTGAGCTTGTCGGCTCTCTCCCATGCCGTCCTTCTCTCTAACTACTTTTTTCTCAGCTTCCTGCGCTCCTAAATTCCTGCACACTTAGACACTGGGTTAAACACATGACCTAACTTAGCTTGTTTGATCATATCAAACTACCTTGGGGTATCAACAAGCTCAACTACATGCGAAGATCAAAGAGTTGATCACCAACTG
>JBBMJZ010015377.1:0-11073 GCA_037833815.1 Zingiber zerumbet | reverse complement strand
GGAATGGTTCTGGGCGCCCGGACCACAAAAGTCAACAGAATTGACTTTTTTCGGTTCAAGTCCTCTGCTCCAGTTTTGCTCGTCTCGGTCCGGGTCTTTTGCTCTGGCTCCGCTAGCTTGGATTTCGGTCACCCAGAATAGGGCTCACCCGAACCCAAGTTCCAGCCTTCTCCTCTAGCAGTCTTCCTCCCCGGTTTCTCGTCCCTCGAATATCGCGTACGTTCTTCTTATCCACCAGTGTACTCTTCCGCGGCACCTCGTCCCTCGGACCCACCGAACCCGTCGGCTCTCTCCCATGCCGTCCTTCTCGCTTCCACTCGACTTCCTGTGCTCCTAAACTCCTGCACACTTAGACACAAGGGTTAAACCAAACAGGACTTAATTTAACTTGTTTGATCATATTAAAACAACCTTTGGGTTCCAACAAACTTATCGAAAATTCAAATTTCCTAGATTAATCAATAAGTTTTAGTCAAAATCTATTGATAAATCTAGAGAGCTCTGATTAAATTCATTCTAATTTTTATAAAGTTTTATAATCCTTTATAGTCTTAATATATCATTTTCTTACTATATTTCAACACCACATTAATACTGATATTTAAGTTTTTGTAGTGTAGTGCTCGTTTTTAAAGCAATAAACCTAGTGTGATGCTGACTTTAAAAATTAAAGTCAGAACGATAATACATGTATTTAGTTATGGTACTAATTTTTTAAAATCGACATCATAATTATATTGATGTTTAAAAATTAGTACCAGGTTTAAGATTTGATCATGATTTTTAAAAAACAGCATCAAATGATCTTTTATTTTATTAATTTAATTTTTATTTTTTATTTTTAAATTTTTATTTTTTTATAATTAGATATTAAAAAAGTATATAGTAACAAAAAGTAGATCCACTAACTTAGCGACCCCCTAGTATCGGCTCCACGGATATGGAGGGAGGTTTATACAGGTACACAGATCATAAGCACATGACGGAATAAATCTCAGGTCATCAGTTTCCGAGCATGCTGACGCCCTTTGCGAAATTGCCGAATGTTTTTTCTTTATTAACGGAATAGCCATCAAATGCTTGTGGCGAGAGTTTTTTATTTTATTTATCAAAATGCTTTTTTTAAGATAAAAAAATTAAGGAAAATTGAGTCGTTTCGGTTGATGTGTATATAAAAGAAACCGATAGCAATTAACAAGTCAGTTTTTTAATATTATTTTATTACAGTTCATTGGTTAGCGCATTTTTTTATTCTCACCCAGCAACCTCCGTAGGTTACTAAACGGAAAGAAACAGAAGGGCGTGAATTCTACAAAAAAGGGAGTGTATTTATTACAGTTCTCCATCCCCCCGTCTCCGGCGACGGCATGGAGGACCCTGACGGAGCCTTCAGTTTCGACTTCGAGGGCGGCCTCGATGCAGCCGCCGACTTATCCGCCGGATCCTTCGCGCCGCCCGACCATGCCGACGCCGCTGCGATCACGGGCGCGACGCCGCCTTACTCGGCGGGCGGCGCGCCTGCTGACGGCCACGGAAGGAGGAACTTTCGGAAGACCGTATGCCGCCACTGGCTTCGTGGCCTCTGCATGATGGGCGACGCCTGCTGTTTCCTTCACCAGTATGACAAGGACCGGATGCCAGTGTGCCGCTTTTTCCGGCTCAATGGAGGGTGCCGCGAGCAGGACTGCCTCTACAGGCACATTACTGCGGACATCAAGGAGTGCAATATGTACGCATCCCTCCCTGCACTCTTCTCTTCTCCTATATTGTGTTTTTTTTCCCTATCAAAAAGAAGGAATTGTGCTTCTGCTTTTAACAATTCTACTGTGCAATTTGTGATCAATGTCTCGAGATGAACTATCAATTACATATGCAGCATTTAGCTCATGCTTGTGATGGTGAATGTAACAGGTATAAACTAGGTTTCTGTCCAAATGGACCTGATTGCCGATATCGACATGCAAAGCATCCCGGCCCGCCGCCGCCTGTGGAAGAAGTTTTCGAGAAGATGCAGCAACTAAATTCTCAGTTATGGTTCTTCAAGATTTCGTCCATTCACCATCAACCCCTGGATTAATTAATCAAAGTAGAGTTAAATCAACTTTGGTGTTTGATGCAACCACTATGACTGACAATAAACTATAATTTTCTGGGTGTGTTTGGAGTTTATAGATTTCTTGGCATGTGAAATGTTGTATTTTATGGTGTCATGATTTATTTTTGAGATTATCTATATTGTATTTGATTTACAAATTTATCAATAACATGGTTGGGAGCTCAACATTAGGTTTCGTTTGTTTCTTCTTAATTTGACGATAGAACAGAGTAAAGGGACAGAGTAGCTAATTTAAAATTTACTTTGTAATGTGGAAATGAGATTGTGTTTACCTTCATTGTCCTCGTATAGATCATGAACACTGTGCTCTGTTCTCGTTACACAATCAATTAGTTCTTAGCAACTCACTCAATAATGAAGATGAAAGCAATAGAGCTAACGAACCATCTCATGCACAAAAATAGTAATATTAAGGCACAAGTATGGTACAACACAACGTGTTCTTATAATACACAGGATGAAAGCAAAACAAGGTCGTATTAGCTTTTTGCTCCGTTTTTGAACAAGGTGCCTTCTTTTAAATGATTGAACTAGGTGAAGAATTTGGTTCAAGGAACCACAAAATGTTCACACTATTATCAAAACCACATGTGGATTTATAAGGGAAAGACAAAAAAAAAAGTTTCATATTCATGTACTGTAAACTGAACCAAACTATATGATGCTTTCAGAATCTTTACATGTCTGTCGACAGTTGTTTCTTGTGTTTTGCAAGCTTCGGTTGTTCTTTCTCGAGTATCTTCAAAGCATCCATCTCTTTGCTAACGACATCCCCGCTCGAGCTACAGATCTGGTACCTGAGATTGGTTCTGAACTTTCTCCCACTCCCCCTTGTTAGCTTCTCGAGTTCCTCCCTCATGCTTGAACACTCCTTTTCTAGTTCAGAAACCCTCATCCTCATACTGTCCATGCTCACCTTTAGTACCTGATTCTCCCTGACGGCTGATGCCCACATGCCCTCCTCACCTGAGATTGGAACACCACTCCTCAAGGGTCTCGACTGGTCGAGGTTGTCAGACACGAGAAAACATCCAGCAATTGATGTTTTCAGCTGAAGTTGTTCGAAGAAGAGGACCTGAACCACCACTCTAAGTGGCAGTCTCTCATTCTGGGCTGCGTGGGTGCAAGCTTCTAGAGAAAGCTTCTGACAGTTCATCAGCCGACACAGATCTTCCCTCTGATTCTCTGTGAGCCATGGGTGGGCCTGTTCATCAATGCACAAAATAGAACATAAAAACAGAAAATCAAAGTGTGAAGCATTACAATTCTACAGAAGAATAGTGAAAAATGAATAGGAACTGATCAGTTACCTTTAAATATATGTCGATGGCACGATATAGGCCATCATCTAGTGGCCGGGCATCTTCTGGTATAGCAGCAGCCAAAGCTTGAAACTTGGATGGCATTAGATTACCATCAGATGCAACCTCTGCCAGATAACTGTCAACTAACCTTGCAACTCTAGTAATTGGTATCAACAATGGTGATCCTAATAACTGCTCATCATCATCTACATCAGGAGAGGCCCTAGCAGTCATTGGATCCTGAGCCAAAAAGTGCTCAACAATTCTCTGAATACAGTCTACATCATAGAGCATTTCAATTGACTCAGAAAAGTTAGGTATCAACAAATCTTCCAAGGAAGCCTGATCTAGTTGGATTCCGATCCTTCTCTCTAAGTTAGAAATGCAGGTGGAACTGGCTCGCAGAATCATAGCTGTGCGAAGAAGTCCAAATAAAAGTTTAGTGGGTATCTGACCTTTTTGTGATGGCAAAAGTTTATCAATCTCCTCAAGAAGATACTTCTGTTCCTCTTCTGATGGAGGAGCCACTAATGTTCTAGATTCTAGACGAAAGTTGATTTCAGATATGCTCTGACGCCTGTCAAGGCCCGGCAGGTGCCTGTTCGCATAGAAGGTGATAGACTCTGAAATTATCTCTTGTCTGACACCATGTGATTCCATAGCTGAGATAAACCTCCTGTACAGTGAAAGATTTAACAAGGAAACATCCTCATACCACCAATCAGAGCTACTAACTCTTGGTTTGGCTCCTGTACTTATACCATTCCACAAAATACTGCCGCCAGGACTTTGCATGGGTGTGTGCTCAACAATGGGCCACTCAACTAAGTTTGTGTCCTTGCATGCTTTCGTAGACAAAGAATCAATGCACCTTTTAACAATTTGAAGATCTTCGGCATGAGGAAGGACATCATCACAAGTTTGTAGTGCCTTAATAGTGTCTTTCCAGCTACGAAGAATGATTTGGTTAAGAAAAGCTTCAGTTTCATTGATCAAGTTTCCCTCAGCAATTTCTTCTGTCATTTCAAGGTACTCTGCAGCACAACGCATATGAACAACATTTGCAGCAGTCAGTTCCAGTTTCATACCATAACAAAATTTGGCAGCGAGTTCCAAAGCTTTCGGCCCACCAGGACAACCAAGCAATTCTATAACACAACTCTCTTCTCCCTCCTCAGATTTTTCTCTAATCATCTTTTCCAAAAGACCAGACTTTGATAGAAGAGGGAACTGCAACATAGAATTAGGAAATACTTACTCATATCTAACCTTAAAAACTTAATAGGAGGATTCTAAACAAAGTTGGAGAGTATCATATACCACGATCAGTTAAGTAATCTGAAATTATAGTTACCTTGTGAAGATGAAATGTCATCTCATCAACTTGTAGAGTCACATCACTAGGTAGACCAGTTGTGCAAAACCTAGATAGAAAGGATTAATAAATGACAGCAGACTAGATACCAATTAAAGTTTGGTAACATTCTGAACTTTATTAACAAAATGCTAACTTAAATAGCAGTAAAGTTTTTATTGAAAACAGACTAATAGAACATTGAATCTTCAATAAACAGTTACTTCAATATTCCAAGATTGTTTACTAAAACATATGCACAATAAATATTCAGATGGCAGAAACAAGTTACAAACAAATGCAAAAATGGATACTAAATTCAATTTCTTCCTTGGCAACATCATTGCCTAAACTAAGGGAAACAGAATAACACGCAATTCATCCTAGTTTATGCTTAAAAGACCAGTGCAATGATAATGGAGAAAAAACAGAAAAAAAGCTTGCTTTTTTGACAGGAAGGCTCATTTGATTAGCTGTGTTTGTACAAGGGCTACCAGCATGCACCATTTAAATGAATGATCTACTGAGGGAATGAGAAAAATTATGTAAAGATACAGGATGAAAATACTGGATGGTACTGCTTACAAGACAAACCCTAATCCAAGGGAATTGATTGCTGGCAGCCAAATAAGATACTTCGATCTGAGCATCTGCTATTACAATTTCACATTATTTTAACATGTTAATAGGCTTTCAAGCTGCTATGTGAACATGGACGTCGTACCTGATATCATCAGGAAGTGCATTTTTAATCAAGAAATCTTTAATTAGGCTCTACACCAAACAATATATTGTGTCACTTTTAACCACGAGTTCAAGTGTTTCAGAGGATTGGTTCATTTGTTTACATGGTTAAACATGTCAGAATCATTTGCAGAACTATGAACCTAGTTTCAAGGAATAATTATAATCAAGACCCACAAAAGTAAAGTCAGTTGCTTTTGTCAACAAGATCATCAAATTCTTTGGAACAACCTTTTAGCTTGCACAACACACAGATTCCCTCTAAAAATATATTTAAAAGGAAAAGCTACCATATGCGTGGAATTCTTCTGTAATAAAGTAAATGATTTGGCATCATTCTTAGGTTAAGATAAATCTAGCTTTGGATAAAGTATATGACTTTGCATTAGGAAAAAAAAGAGAGGTTCTGATTAAGTTTTGCTTGAGGAGAAAAGCTAGAGAGCCATCCAGAACAAAAGCAGTTTATGTGAATAACTAAGAATACTTTTTGCCCATCTGCTATCAAGCCTCATTATAAAAAAAACATAAATCTGCCATACAATACCTATATTGGGGAGTAATACTCATAGGATTCATCCGTTATTCACGGGGGACTATTTTTAGCCCATTTCTATTAAATCACCCTAAGCTTTTTATGTATTTTTAATAAAAAAGTGTATCTGACAAAATAAAGTGACCCATAACAAAAATACAAATTCATTGATAACTAACAAGCTTTCTGAATAACCTTAGTCTAGTGCTAAAACTGAGAAAAAAACACATAGGAAACTTGGAGCACGCATTTATCTAAAAAATATAAGTTGGAAACAACTAGTTCCATAGGCAAAATAAAGTTGCAGAACAAATATTTCACCTGAAAATACATGATGAACAGAATAGCAATCTGATTCACTGTTAGCATTTCACAAGTCCATCATATATAAATTCTTCATTGAGACACTAAGAACAAAGTGCTACATATATTAATCATACAAGCATATACACAAATTTGGTTTTGGTTTGAAAGGCATTATTTCAAGTAGTAGATGGAACAATCTAAGTTTGATAGGAATCCCATTTAACATTAAATGTGTCTATCGATTGAGAAACTCTAATCAACAAAATCAATAGAGAACAAATAGTTACATGAAACAGAGGAAGCAGCATACCATGTCCGCCCTCGCCGTTGTAGTCCATTAGCTTTGGATCCTAGCTTCACGCATGCCATCTCGAAAATTACCAAGAAATCTGAGTCCAGAATCCCTCCTGGAAGTCTTACTTGTTGCTTAAACAGATAAATTTGCTAAATTATCTTTCATCGCTCCCATCTTCACTAAATTCTTCACATCAAGTTCATATTCATCCACCAAACTACAGATTATTTTTCTCAACCGAGAGTATATCTAGGGCTACGCATCAAAAGCCAACCCAAAAAGAAAGACTATAATCTCAAAGAGCCACACGAAGTTGCACATTTCAGGCGTAGCCGACTAGAACAAAAAAAAACAAAAAAAAAAAAAAAAAAACCCAACAAAGAAGGCGGAAAAAAGAAGTAACCCAGGTGGACGGCTGCGGATGCTCCCGGTGCATCACGATTCGGGATTTAAAGATAAGCTCGAGCTTGAGGCGCGCGCTCGACGAGACGGCCGCGCAGCGTGGACCCACTCGTACCTTCGAGTGTGCTCCGTGGGTCCCGCCAAGTTGGTGCCAGTGGGGCCCGTACGGGTGCCCAACCCTTATCCACTACGCGTAGAAATTTCAACACCACGTCACATCTCACTTCTCGCTGACTTTCTTTCGAGAATTTAAAACACCCTTTTTCCACCCACTATTCTACCTTTTCTTTCATTACCCACACACTTCGGGCCCACGATAGAGACCGGTAGACTCGTTAGAAGAGCGACAGGATCCGGGCAAGCTTGGAACCTGGGTCGGAGATGTGACCGGTTCTGATGCAAAGAACCTTAACAAAGAAAGGATATACTAATTTAAGGGGCTTCAGACTTATTTGGGCCTCTGTCATTGAATTGGCCCATTTTTCTAAATATTTTATTCTGGGATCATTTTTAGTGCCATTTTGATAAATAAAAATAATATCACTTTTATTTCATTTGGAGGAAAGCTTGTTTGCCCAGAGAACGTACAGAAGAAATTTTTATTGTTTCAGTATCAGCATTAAGTGCTAAATTTTTATGGCCTCGTGATGCAATGATATATCTTGCGCCAAAGTAATCAAATCAGTTACACAAATGATAAATCTTATACATGGTTGAAATCCTTCAGTCTTAATTGTGCCTAATAGGTATCTGTGGTGGATAGGGTTATTAAGTATCTTTGCAGCTATGCATGCATCATGTGCATTGTTCAAGTGCACAGAGTATCCCATGCCTATCGATTCTCTCTGGCTCAGTCTCTCTACTGGTTCAACAATTCAGAGGTGGCTATTTTCACAGCATTTTGAACTTTGAGCAGAGGCAGCTCCATCAATGTCAATCAGCAGTCTTATAAAACTGAAAAGGGACAGAAAGAGTAGTGTGTGCTTTCTGATCTGTCTTCTTTTTTTCTCTTGTCACTTTGCTGCCTTCTGCATAATGACAGTGAGTGCTGTGGCATGGTTCCCAGCTGACAAATGTGCCTGCTGCATGTGGTAGAAAGCTATCCTGTAATCAAACTATCAGAGTGGCTCCAACAAAATAGCAGTCCAAAGTTGAGTTGTTGGGCAGATCAGTTCAACATAACACTGATATCGATAATACATAACAGACAAGGGTTTTGAAATACATATTTATGAGATGGTAGATGATAAGTGGATATGAACCCCAAGAACTTTTGGAATGCGAGGAAACCTGAAGAAGAGACAGATCAGTGGAAACACCGCACTGGAAAAACTGAAGGGTGGAAGAGCGAAGCAATGTTTGGGAATGGATAACTCTTTGCCATGCCAGAAGGCTGGGTCATGGCAGAAGCTGCTCCCTGAGGACCCTGAGCATGTCAGAGAAGTTGACGACACCGATAAGACCGTAGTTATCTTCGTCGACGACCCACAGGTAGCTCACTCGATGAGCCAGGGCCTGAGCCATTGCAGCCACCAGGGAGCTTCCTGGGTGGCACACCTCCGGCTCTTCGGATCTTCTCGCCGTGGACAAGCTCCTTGATTTGATCCTCCGCAGCCGCTTTCCCCCAGTAGACTCCTCGTCAGAGGACGAGGAGGTGGTGGAAGGCGAGGATGAGTTTGAGTAGGAGGACAACTCGTCTTCTATTAGTTCGAGCATCTCCTGCAGGCCCTGCTCTTTTAGTCTGGCTTTGATTGCGCGCACAAGGTACTCCGGTGGGGAGCCGTAGTAGTCGATGAAGACCATGAGGTCGCTCGCCGTGAGGGTGGCGATGGCCGCGGCCGCGGTGAGCGTCGCGTTGCAGGCGGAGAGAGCGGAGGGGGAGATCTCGCCCAGAAGGCGGCCATTGTCGGTGACGACCGCGACGGCTGCCTGGTCGGAGAGGGCGCGGCGGATGAGAGGGAGGATGGAGAGGCCAGGCTCGTCATTGCGTAAGGAGAGGGCGTCGGCCGGGCGGACGAGGCCGAGTGCGTCGATGGAGAGAGCGGCGATGTGTGAGAAGAAGGCGATCGAATTGAGGAAGTATCGAACAAAGTCCTCATGTGTCAACCAACAGAGGTCGGAGGCGCCGCCGCCACCGCTAGAATGGATCTTCCTTCTGCCGGCGTAGCGAATGGGGACAACAAGGTTCTGCGCCCCGTCCAGTATCAGATCAACAGCTTCCAACAATCTGCCCCAAAAAACAAGAACAATGAATCTTTCAGTACTTTAATTTGAAAAAAAAACAGAAAGAAAGAAAGAAAGAAAGAAAGAAAGGTGATACGACCAAATCAGATCGAGAAGGGCAAAACCAAGTGCGCAAATTCAAGCTTCAGCATCTGAATGAAAACGAAGGATGATGATCATCCAAAAGCAACATTTTCCATTAACGAAAGTTCTTTTTTCGGATTTCAGGACAATGTAGTTCTAATCGATCCATTTCCTTTCTCCTTTTTTTTTCCAAAAAGAAAAAGAAAACACGCTTTTACCAAATCATCGACGAGGAAAAAGAATACCCAGAATGCGGCTCGACGTGCCAAACGAAGCCGGCGTCCTCGGAAAGGAGGGCGGAGACGGGCCGCTCGAGAGCGGCTCCCGGCGACGCTAGGTTTCCGTCCGAACAGAGGTAGCAGATGATGTCGGCGACGGAGATCTTCCCAAAAACGGCCTTCTTCTCCGCAACGTCTCCGCCTCCAACGAACACGCCGAGCCGGCGTTCGCCAGATCTTCTGAGTGCGAGTAGGGCTTCTCCGACGGTTATCGCCGATAGCGGCAGCGTTCTCAGCGCTGGCTTCCCGATGCAGAGGTCCGACACCTCATTCGACACCAATCCCACTGCCATGCACCGGAGAAACTCGAAACCGAAAATCCCAAACAGCAAGAGAAAGAGAGAGGGCAGGGAGCGAGAGAGAGAGAGAGAGAGAGAGAGAGAGAGTGCGACTGACGGAGGAAGACGAAGCACCTTCGGGATATAAATAGATAGGCGATCAAAAGAGCCATTTCTCGATATAGCAAGAAAATTTTAATTTGCCTAACAAAATTTATACAATTTGCCAATTCGTCCTGGATGGTTCTTAAGATAAATTTTTTCCTAGAAATATATTTTCATAAATTTAAAATTATTTTAAAATGCCCTTTTAAAAATATTCCAGGCTTTCTATTGATACCAAAATGTAACTATTTTTACTATTATTAAAATGTCTCAGGGACATTTTTGAGGATAAAATAATATTTGATATTAGTAAAATTTTAAAGAGTTTTTTTTTTGTGTTTTTTAACTAACTTTTAGAATTTAGTTCATTAAATAAAAATTAATCATTCCCGTTGGTTCTTAGTTTGTGCTATTAATTTGTTGCCTTTGTGGTAGATGACCATTTAAATAAGAGGTTAGCTTTTAATTATTTGTATTTAAAGTTACCTCAATTTTCATAACTTTTATTCAAATATATATTTATAATTTTATTAAAAAAATCAATAGAGCAAATTCGTGCACTTGATTTTTTTTTCAGCATTTTTACTGAACCTCAGATATAGATTTTGAATTTTTTATTATGCGCACCTAGTTTTTATAATATCAAAATCATACTATACATCTACATTATACCTTTTTTTTTTCATTCAAATATTCATTGTTCTCAATTTATCTGTCAAATATAAATATGAGGGCATATGTAAGTTAAGAACGTATTCATAGCATATTAATTCTGATTTGAAAGCTTTCATAGCTTTCAAAATTCTTTAGATCCATAAAAGAGAAAACTTAAAAATTAAAAGTAATATTTTTTATTTAGGCGAGTTTTAGGAATATATATAGGTGTCAGTGTCAGTGTTAGTGAGTATTATTGTCCTAAGTAGGGTTGTAAATAAGTCGAACCGAGTTAAGTTTTAGAGTGTTCAAGCTTGTTTAATAAGGTAACCGAGCCGAGCTTAAAATGAACCAAGCTTTTGAAATGAGTGTTTAAGCTTGGCTTGGTTTATTTTTTA
>JBBMJZ010015349.1:0-11076 GCA_037833815.1 Zingiber zerumbet | reverse complement strand
AAGGTTACTCGAGAAAGCCGGAAGTTGGGTAAGGGTGAGCCATGTTCCGGATGGCCAAAATCACCCAAGCGAGCAAAGCTGGATTAGAGCAAAATCGAATAGTAAACAAGATGTTGACTATCCAAGCGCTTGGACCAAGTCCAGGTGCCCAAACCCCCTGGGTCAACCCAAGGGTGCCTCGACACCCGCCTCGTCGAGGAAGGGTGTCGCTAGGACCTGCTTTGGGTGCTCGGACTGGGATAAAATTTTATCCTACATCTATTGCGTAGCCATTTGCATGACGATAAGATTTGTCACACTAGGGGCACCCGGAGAGGGTCCAGGTGCCCGTACTGTGCTACGTCAGCAAACAGTCATTTTCAACCAGTGGACTATAGATAGAGCCTTGGTCTTCTACTTTTCAAACAACACACTCTGTACTTCAATTCTCTTTCTATTTTTTATTTACGAGCTTAATTTCTATGTACGAGGCTCTCCGCCTCCGACGTTTCATTCAAGAAGGAGATCTTTATAGTGAGCTCATTTTCCTTGGAGTAGCAATCATCTGATTACCAACTAAGTAAATTGATTGTCTCTTACTTCTCTTTTATTCTGTAATATTTCTTTAAGTGTGTAATTGTTTCAATGCTTGATCGAGTTCAGAAAGGTATGTCACCTCAGAAGGACTAACCACCAACTGAAGCAAAGACGATGGCTAGAACAAGCATCCATCCACCGAAGTTCAAAGGAGACTTTGTACATTGGAAGAAAAAAAATCGAGGTATATTTTAAAATCGATTTTGATATATTTTAAATTTTGAAAAATGATTTTGCAGTACCTACCGACAACAACGGTGAGTTGAAAAAAGAACACTGGACGAAGAAAGAACAAACTAAATTTGTGGCAAATGGAAAAGCAGAATTCTATCTGCTAAGTGTGTTGCCACCATAAGAGGTAAACCGAATCAGAGGCTACGAGTTTGCAAAAGACCTCTAGGAAAAATTCCTAGAGCTTCACGAAGGATCATTCGAAGCCTAGCTCGCAAGGAGAGATCTACTTCAGAACCAACTGACAAATCTACGACTAAAGGAAGATGAAATAGTTCCTCAACTGCACGCTAAGCTAAAAGAGTTAGTCACCGAATTCACAAATCTCGGAGAAAAGGTAAACAACTAAGATTCACTAAGGTATGTGCTTAACGATTTCCCTATAACACTTGAATTTAGTAGATGCGTATTACATCTCTAAGGACCTGAAGATAAGTAATTTAGAGGAATTATTTTCCACATTTGGAATACATAAAACTAGATGTGCAGATCTAAAGGAGTCCAAACAGAATATAATCTTAAAGGCGAAAATGGATGAACCAGAGTTTAAAACTTCTCTCGACGATGACGAAACAACATTTATGGTAAGGAGGTTTAAAAAAAGTCTTTAAAGTTAATAAATTCAATCAAATGCAGGCCAAAAGAAGAAAAAAAAAGTGAGATGCTATCACTGCAATAAAGAATGACACGTTAAAGACAACTGTCCAAAATGGAAGAACAAAGATAAGGACAAGGACAATGACAAAAGACTAACCCTGAAGAAGCACAAGAACCTAAAGTCGACGTGGGATAAAACGTCAGAGTCAGAAATTGAAGCCTATACCGGACTTGCGCTATGGCAAGTCATGAAGAAGATGAAGAAGCAAACTCATCCGAGATGAGCATTGAGAGCATTGATGAAGGGAAAGCAATGTTAGAAGAAAGCAGCACTATAGGGGAGCATCAAATAATGAGGTCGATAAGGCAAGTCAGGTACGATCTCTACCTTTTGATAAGTTATTTAAATTTATAAAAATGTTGTTGAAAAAATCTTCTAAATTAAAAATTAAAAATGAAAATTTTAAAAAGGAGAATGACGAATTAAAAATAACCTTAGTAACATCTTGTCGATTAGAAGATTTCGACAAGATAAAAATTGAAAATAAAAAATTGAAAGTAAAAATAAAAAATTTGAAGAATTATACATGTTCACATGTTCAACAAATTAGAAATTATTAAGAACTTAATTGACATTTTAGATATCATAAGGGTCAAATTAGAAAATTATCATAAAAATATATTTCAAAAAAAATTCTAATTAATACCGTAGGTAGGAACCTATATGGGATTCCAAAATCATGCTTAAATTAAAAATCATTATACATGCTTTATTTTAAATTTGAATTCATAATTTTTACTTAAAAGTGTCTAACATTTTTTTTCGTATGATTTCTCTTCAAAATTAATTTGATATTTATTTTTCTAAGAAAGATGGTTTCATTATTTATCAGTATAAAAATTTTAAAATTTTTTGATTGTTAAATTATTTTTTATGATTTTTTTAACAAAAATTATATTCTTTAATTTAAAAATATTTTACAGTGTTGTTTTTGTAAACTTTATATTTAGGTGAAAATTTAAGATGTTCGCTATCCAAAAAAATATTTTCAAATTTTTTTTGAACCATTATTTAATTTTCTATGAATTATTTATCTAAATGCTAATTTTTAATATTAAAAATTCTCAAAGATTTAATTTTTAAAATTTTATTTTTTTTACAAAAATTACTTACTCTATTACATTGTCAGAAAAATTTTCATGTTTTTTTAGCTTAGAAACTATTTTTTATGTATTTTTTTAGAAAATATAACCTTATGTAGAAAATATTTTATTATTGATTAAATTAATTTTATTTTTTCATGAAAATTTTATCACAGCTTAAGACATGTTAGCTTAACTGTTATAAAAGTTTTTTAGAATTTTTGAACAATTAAAAATAATTTTAAAATTATTTTTTCTAAAACTACTTAATAAATCATTAATGTTCATATTTTCATACTTTAAAGTTCATTTTTTTTTAATGCTTGACATTTTTTTACCATTAGAGATTAATTCAGATTTATTTCCAAATTGTTTTCTAATATTTTTCCTATTTTTAATGTGATAAAATGAGGGGAGTTAGAAATTAAGTCTAGGGGAGGGTAACTTTTTTTTACATTAAATATTATTAATTGCATATTAAGTATTTGCTATTTTACTGTTATTTATTTTTAGTTTATCCTAACTTAACTTGGATTGCTCATATAAAAAAAAAAAGAGATTGTAAGTACCCCGTGATAGTTTTGACATGATCAACCAAGTCAAATTACGTCTTGTTATTTTTTGATGTCTTGCATCCAAGTGTATAGGAATTTAGGAGCATAGGAAGTCGAGCGAAAGATGCAGCTAGCCAGAAGGACAACACGGGAGAAAGTTGACTGGCTCAGTGCGTCCGAGGGATGAGATGCTGCGAAAGAATACGCTGACGAACTAGAAGGAAGCATGAGGAGTTTTCGAGGGACGAGAAGTTCGAGCGGAAGGCTGCTCGAGAAGGCCAAAAATTGGGTTCGTGTGAGCCCTATTCCGGATAGCTGAGATCACCCAAGCGAACGGAGTCGTATCGGAGTAGATCTAGACAGTCAACGAGATGTTGATTGTCCGGGCAGCTGGACCAAGTCCAAGTGCCCGCCCTAGGTCAGCCCAGGGGCGCTTTGATGCCCGCCTTGTCGAGGAAGGGTGTCAAAGCACCCTAACCAGGATAAAATTTTATCCCGTGCCCATTGCGTAGCCATTTGCGTGACGATAAGATTTGCCACGCTGGGGGCACCCAAACCATGCCACATTAGCAAACGATCGTTTTCGCCTAGTGGAATATAAATAGAACCCTGGTCTTCTCTTTTTCGAACAACACACTTTGTACTTCAATTCTCTTTCTGTTTTTCATTTACGAGCTTAATTTCTATGTACGAGGCTTCTCCGCCTCTGAAGTTTCATTCGAGAAGGAGATCTTCATAGTGAATTCATTTGCCTTGGAGTAGCAATCCTCTGATTGTCAACCAAGTAAGTTGATTGTCTCATACTACTCTTTTATTCTGTAATATTTCTTTAAGTGTGCAATTATTTCAAAGCCCGATCGAGTTGATTAAGGTATTTTATTTTTTTTATGCAAGACAATTCATCCGCCTCTTCCCGACTGCAAGAGACCAATAGTTACTGACAGTCGCCACTTTGTTGATTGCGCATGTCAAGGTTGTTGGAGAGGTGGAGAGGATGGAGGGTTGTCCATTTTGGAGGGGTTGTCTAGCGTGTTGGTTATTCTCGATCGGGGATATTCCTATAGCATATATGCTGGTTCTGCAGGGATGTTCCCATAGTATGTACTAGATCTTTAATAATGTTCTCGATCAGGAATATTCTCATAATGTGTACTAGCTCTATGAGAATGTTCTCGATCAAGGATGCTCCCATTATATGTAAGGCCCTGCGAAGATGTTCCTGATTAGGGATGTTATTATCGTGTGACTAGCTCTGCAGGAATGTTCCCAACCAGAGATGCTCCTATAGTGCGTAATGACTCTACAAGGATGTTTCTAGTTGGGGATGCTCTCGTAGTGTTCCCCTATTGTATCATAGACCGATTCAAATATTAGAACCTATAGTGACATCAAGTTCAAAGATTACATACGCTATTATCAAAGCTTACATGCACTATTATCATTTGACAACTAATTGTACTCGAGTAATAATCCACAAAGTTCCCAAGAGGTTCGATAAGTTTGTAACAAATAATATTTTAATAATTAAAAGATTAAATCAATATTAGAACTAAGAATTGGTCTTGCCAATGGATGAAATGTTGTCAATTGATCTACAAGGATTGATTGTAACGTGCACACTTGATATACAACAATTTAGCCATCCTTTATTGCTTATCATTGTACCAAAGCTTGCTTCTTGAAGCTATGATCCTCCTCCATATTGACCCCAAAGCCTTGTGATCCTCTAGAGACCTCCTTGCTCCCTCTTTGTTTACAGTGTGACATTCCTTCCCTTATAAGATTGGGTTCAAACCTGCACGTCAATCACTTGTGTTGTCGCCTATACAATCGCTGCCACAACCATTCATTAACCACTTTTCCATTAGTCATCTACCAAAAAGAAACAGTTTATCCTCTTTTTATCAGACTATCACATTATTATTCTTTATCTTACTAATTTAAAAATAAATAAAGAAATTTGATGTATCCCTATGGCTCTGATGATCTACTGGAGAATCTTAACCAATATGGAGTCAAATAAATTTGAGATCTCAATGTGCTACTACAAACAGGTTGGATGCATTGTCATAATATTCCTGCTATTGTAGATACATCAGTTGAAGATGTTTAGAAATTAATTTGTCAAACTCTTTGGAGTGGTGGTAATTTCTCTATTGTTGCCAATCCTCTTATTTCTAAGGCAATCTTTCAATTTTATAATTTATTGATTTTGGAGCATCAGATGATAAGGTAATCTTTGGTATTAGGAACAAGAAATAAGATTATTTTTTTTTTTAAATTGACACTAGATATAACTCATTCTGATTAATCTTAGGAGTGACTAGCCCAATCCTACAGAAATTTAACGGATAACTTATCAACTCAGTATTCTTAAGTCAACCTTACCAAATTATTTCTCATGGAGAATCTTCATATTCTTCACAGTTGTGTAACCATTATTTCATTTGAAAATCCATTCATTCTCACAACTATTCTATTTGATAAAGTACTATTAGACATAGGTCCTTCCATAAAACAACACTATTATGACAAGATAATCCATAACTTTTCTATTTGATAAAGTACTATTAGACATAGGTCCTCCCATAAAACGACACTATCCATTCACCTCAGACAACTTAATATCGTCAGCCCATGATAAAATATTAATAGGTAAATCAATATGCCTAACGGTCTCCTAAGAGGATGAGATATTTTTTTTCTCATAGAGAATAAACCCAAAAAGAATCAACCTCTCGTCTAAATGTGGCAAGCCACTGTCCAAGTGCCAACCGTGATACGCTCATAGGGGCCCATAAAACCAAACTATTGAATTGACGGCACGGAGACAATCAAAAGCATAAATACCACGATAAAAATGATAGTGTAAATCAAAGAACAAAGAAGAGAAATTTGTTATAGAGAGACAAAACAACATTTGCATTGGAAATAAAAGTATGTCTCCAAAGAGACAAATGAAAAAACTTATTGCCTCTGAGATTCTTGGGCTACAATAATGGTTAGACAAATTGTTTGACAAAAAATTACAAGCACACAATATATTTCGGTTATCCTTTATAAATTCAAAATACGTCTCAGACGACGGGGAAAAAGGACGGACGAATTCATGTAGCAAATTCATAGTGCCGATAAAAAACTAATTTCAAAATCAGGGATGGGATCCAAATCTACTCACAGACAACCAAATATGCAAACAGCTGTTGATGGAGCCAAGAGATAAATCCTCTAATCAACCGTTTAAGGTAGATATCAAAAAGTGCAATCATATGTAATTGAACTCACTAAAAAGTCGATGAGATAAATATTATATATAAAAGATACAACGTAAGAAACACAGGTTCTGATTCCTGAAGATAATAATAATAAAAAAACTATATGCATTAACAGATTTTCAGCAACAACTGAGTCATCTTCAGTTGCAGGAGATTTCCTTTTGATTGGTTTGCAGGTAACAGAGAAGCAAAAATACTTACAGGATCTCTCTGAATAGAGTGATGTATCAACAAAACGATAATGCCACTAATGAATGGATATCAGAAATGCTACAGGAAGCAGACCAATGAACTACATGAACTGACCACTGGACCTAATGCCAGGATAGATTATCTCGCCATGAATAAAACAAACAAATAGGTCTCCATAGGACAGTTGAAAAATCCCACGAATAGATTAGCAGCAGCAACAAAGAACATCCCGTCACTAATGAAGGGATTATGAGCAGCTTTTGTTTGGTCAAATCCAATGGTAAGAAACCAGAATGCACTCAACAAGTTGCACCTGCAGATATGAAATCAGATTAGATGATGGCATTAACTGCAAACTAAAATCAAACCAATTAAATGAAAAACAATTTTTCATATACTGATCTGTCAGCGCTTGAATTCCTGCAAAACAACATAGATTTTCAGATATATAAACAAAATTTTTTGAAATGAATTAAGGAAATGCAACTACGCCACCACCTGCAAACAGTTGAAATATAAACAAGTATATCAGCAAATAATGCAATATCACCACTTAAAGCATAAAACCTGCCTTTCAAGTTGTTATTTACATATAGGCCTGCAAAGAGCTCAAGAACAATTAAATTAAGTCAAAGTAAAGTTTTGTACAAGCAAAGATAAAAAATAAATAAATAAAAAAATAAAAACAAGATATAAAATTAAAAGAATCATCATCATAACGAACTAGGGGCAAAAGAAAAGGTTATTCTGCATTTCTTAAAATAGAGAAGCTAATCTTGTAATTTCCACAAGAGTTAAAAAAAAAAGAAGAGAGAGGAACAGCATCAAAATGAAGTAAATAATTATATCAACCACATATAAGATAAGGTGAGTGTATCAACCAAAGAGCTCAATGGGCACTAGAAAGATGTTATGTATGATGAAGCTACGAGTAAGCCTGGAAAAAAGACATAACAATCCTATCATAAGGTAAACCTAGATATTTGATTCCCAAGACTTATTGTCCTCTCAATGAGAAGCTCAAAGTTAAACCGTTACAGGAATATAGTTTCAAACTTTCATTTGGAAGTGACTACATAGTTCCTCCTTGCCTCCATGTATTGTTCGAAAGGTCCTTTTCCATCCACAACATAAATGTTATGGAGAAATGAAAAAAAAAAAAAAAAAGACAGAGAGAGAGAGAGAAGGGAAATGGGGCTAATCAGCTCTAACTCATATCCATGCCATCTCCAATTTGACTGCATATTGGAGATACTGCAGAGCAAGTCCTCTCAAAAGGAGAAGGATGCAGCTGGGCATCTCGCCTACGCTTAAAAGCACAACCATCAGAATTAGTCATTTCCAATTTCCTCCGCACTCCTCTAACTGCCTGCTCTTCTGTCGGTGAAAGAGGAAAAATCTGCCCACTCACTCTGCAGAGAGAACTATGGTTATCGTACAAAATCCTCTGGTTACAATTCTTATCACAGATGTGTGTCAATCCTGTTAATTTGCACTGGTACACATTCCCAAACAAAAGAGCATTTTGGCATCTGTTGTCACATTTGTGACTTGGGATTGGCCCTTCCTTGTTAAGAATACTGGACAAATAAATCACATTGCTTGACTCGGCAATCATAGATTTGCCAAATACCTCCATTTCAGATGGTGATATGACTCTTGTTGAACCTTCTTGTGTAGACGTCGCTGCAACCCAGAGAGAAAATTTTACTTATTTCAGTTGATATTTTACAACATGACAATTGAAGCTTAGAAAGATTAGTGGCACTTTCTTGACTAGCCAAAAATAAAAAATAAAAAATAACCATAGTTGCTAACAAGAGGAATGAAGATCAGCAAAGTTTTGAATAATTAATGGCCATACTCAAAATCCTTCCAGCAAGCTATAACGAATTAGAAGTTAAGAAAATCACAGGAAACGTGAAAGTTTCTCGGGAACTTTATGCCTCTTCTAGCTTTATAAGTTTTCCTCAACGCCTCCAAATTTTCCTTTTCCATCCAAAATGAATCTTTACCGAATAATAAAGAAACAAACATATCAAAGCTCGATTTATCTTTCTGAAAAAACTCAGATCTACTGGGTAATTGATGAGAGCTCATCAATTTTCTCCTACTTCACCACTTATCTTCTGCCGACAAGTTGTAATAATAATAAAAATAATAAATCTCAACAAATTCTTCGCTGTCGATTTTTCTGGATCCGTCTTAAGTTAAAACAAGGATTAACAACATTTTTCGAGCTCATATTCTTGATTTTCTTCTCAAGCGTCCAGGAAAAAAAAAAACCTAACCAAATTCCTAAATCAAGCGTTTACCTGCGAAGAGAGATCGAAAGATCAAACCAAGAAGGATCCCCAACTCGGAAAAGGATGCCGCAATATTAGAAACCCTAACAGCCGATCACCTCGCTGCTCTCCTTTATCCTCCTCCTCCTCCTCCCCGCCCAAGTCCCTGAGCCGAGCGTTCCACGAAGAGCACCAGGGTCAATTTATAAACACCGAACGAGCAAAGTCGGCTCCTCTTCTCGCTCACTAACGCCCAACTCGGCGGATCGGCTCAGCGGCTCATCAAACCACGCGCCCCCAGCCGAACCGGAGAAGGTGAAGGGATGGGGGAGCCGATAGCCACGCGGCAGTTGGTGAGACGGGGGTTGACGGCTTCTCCCGCGAATGGTGGATGGTCGCGTGACTTATTAATTGGAGCCACGTGGAGAATTCACTGTGGGGGCCGCATCTTCCTCTCTTCTTTGTCGTTTCACCGAGATGCTTCTTTGACTCGGAAGATACCGTTGGATCTTGATCTAACGGGGCCCACGAGGAGGATATTTCGCTGGATCTATCTCTTATACGGCACGACGGTGGTAATTCACAATCAACGTATCGTAATGGACAAATTTTTTTCAACATAACAGTGTTACGGTTCAGATCCGCACCGTTATAACAAGATTGCTTTTGAATGAATATAACCTTTTCACACGTGCAAATCGCGTTTTATTTTTTAAACAAAACACTGTTACGGTTCAGATCCGCACCGTTATCAACAATTGCTTTTGAATGAATATAACTTGTCCGTATTTGTCTGACGTTTGCACACGTGCAAATCGCGTTTTATTTAATTTGACGATTCAAAATCTCAAGTAGCAAGTCCAGCATGTTTGTATTTTTTAAGCTCTTCTTGCCTAGTCGAGTTGTTACCCAGATTACGAATAGCAATGAATCGGTTTTAAATTAAATTTTATATCTTCCGTCCATATATTTATTAGATATTAATCTCTATTTTAAAAGTTAGTAGTTGTTCATGATTTATTATCTTCGTATTAGTCCTGGGATAAATTGACAGAGACGCTAGAGACAAGTGTATTTATTTTTTACCATCGTTAGATATTGAATATATATTTTATATTCAGATCTATTAAAAAATTAAATATCATTTTTACTAATAAATTTTTTTATTCCATTTGACTATCATCCGTCTAGGTCCTAACATTTAGGAGGCATGAGGCAAAATAATAAACATAAGTCCTAAATTTTTTAAAATAAAAGTTAAAATAATTTACAACTACTTCTTCTAACTTTTTTTTAATATAAAATTATCTACAATATTATTAATTTCAAAATTTTTTAAAATCTTTTTTTTTCAATAGATAAATTTGTTAATTCATTCAATCTTTTTTATAATAGTATTAATCTCACGTATATTTTTAACAATTTTAATTTTAAAAAATTCCTTTCAACTTATCGTATAGTAACTGACATAGTCAATAATATTCTATAAATAATTATAACATTTGGATAATAATCTATATTTCTTATAAAATTAAGAATATCTGACATTATCTTATTTGGTAATGTCACTTGTAATATTTAATTCTGTAAACAAATAATCTAACTAAACATCTAATGAATTGTCATGTATAAAAGTGGATGCCAGATTAACACAATATTTTCTCAACTCATCATTATCTAATGATTTTAATGTTTTCGAATAAAATAAAAAAAATATTTTTAAATATTTTCATTTCATCAAATCTGTTGGTGCAGATAGCATCAGACGATCGAACCTGTATTTTGATATTAGCAAAGGGGTTAAAAGTTAAGTTGTATTTTGATTTAACTAGTGTAACTAAGTGTGCAGGAAAGTCCTAGTTGAGGCTAGACATGTGAAAATTCCTAGATGTGGTTAGACAATGAAGTCCTGGTCCGGGGGACTAGGCAAAGTCCAAGTCGAGGACATTTGGTGAAATCCTAGAGTCGAGGATGCTAGGTGAAAGTCATGGGGATCACGGACACCAGGCGAAAAACTAGACGGGTTGAGAATCAGACGTCCAACATGAAGTCTTGATGTCTTGGATGCTGAGCAAAAGTTCAGAAGGTTTAGAGGACCGGTTTGACAAAAGAAAAACTCTCCTGAGAGGATTAGGTGAGGACGTATTCCCCAAAGAGGGAACAGTAGGCGTCGGTCTGACATAAAGTTTCAATGAAACTCAAAATCATGATCAGATAGTCCGG
>JBBMJZ010015330.1:989-11077 GCA_037833815.1 Zingiber zerumbet | reverse complement strand
CTGGAAAAGTCCTCCACGAATTTTCTGTAATACCCGGCTAGACCAAGGAAGCTTCTGATCTCCCTGACGTTCTTGGGTCTATGCCAATCGTTGACTGCTTCTATCTTGGCAGGATCCACTTGGATACCTTCCTTAGAAATGATGTGACCTAAAAACGCCACCTGATTTAACCAGAATTCACACTTTGAGAATTTAGTATAAAGTTATCTTTGTTGTAAGGTCGTATCCAAATAATTCAAAATAAATAGATCTCAAATAATAGTTCGATCTCAAATAATTCAAAATAAATAGATTGTGAATTAGATTGTGCATTAATGTTATTGGAAAGGCAAAATAGTGCCAGATCAAACATTTCAAAACAAATAAATTAAAAAATTAATTTAAATAGATGGTTAGAAAAGTTTCACATAAAACAATTCAAATCAAATATATTTAAAAAATTAATTTAAATAAAAATAGATTAGATTAATTGAGCCCACAATTAATATTATTAAATATTATAAATATATTAAATAAAAATAAAAAATACTGAAAATACTATAAATATATTAAATAAAAAATAAAAAATTTACTAAATTGATTAGTTGATTAATTGAACCTCTGAGTAAAATTGTCAAGTACGTGGGATTGATATATCTCGCCAAGTAATTTAAATAAATTGGGTTGAAATTTTGTCAATCTATTTAAATATACATTTAAGCGGATTGACATAGTTGGATTGAAATTTTATCGATCTATTTAAATATACATTTAAGCGGATTGATATAGTTAGATTGAAATTTTATCGATCTATTTAAATATAAATTCAAGCGGATTGATCCACCTGAGCTTGCTACTTGAGTAGGTTGGCCCGGAGTCCGCTCGGGATAGACTAGTAGCTAGTGCATGAAGTGTTACCACAATAAGGTCTGGGGGTCAAATCCTGACTAATAGTCATGTTCTTGTCCTCCTCTATGCACTATTCATTATCCGGGCTAGTAGCCCCCGTGATTTACCTCCTCCGTGTTAGCCTAGGGACGGATTAGCGGAGGGCGAGCAAATCGCCTTTTGCCACAATTGAGTAGGTTGGGTCGGTCCCCTCGGGATGGTCTAGTGGCTAGCACATGAGGTGTTGCCATCATGAAGTTTGGAATTCAAATCTCGACAAAGCCGAGATAAATGTTTTTCTTATGTACTAGTCACTATTCCAAAAGTTAATAGTCGTCCGTGATTTACCTCCTCTGTGTTAACTCTAGGACGGGTTGACAGAAGCACTGGGGGCGAGCGTATTTGCCTTTTACCACCTTGAATATGTTGGTCTGTGGTGGACTCCGCCTTAGGTTGGAGATTTTTCAACCCACTAAACAAATTGATCAGCCCGTCCCACCTCACCAAATGACCCGTCCATTGTGATTCGACCAATCTAACAGCTCTACCTCTAAACCGTAACTGACTCGACTACAACCGATTTCGATTCAAACCCGACTAACCAAGTCAATGAATAATCAACCCATTGACCAGTTCCAAGCATGGGCCGGATCCAATTCAAACCCGGCCCATGGACACGTCTCAGACCCAGCCCCCAACCCATGGACACGTCTAGCCATATCTGCTCTAAGAAAAATTCAGAAATTATTTCTAGAAAACTATTTTTTTTTAAAAAATGATATTTTTAAAATAATTTTTTTCTCTCCTTTTCGCCCATAATAAAAAAACTGATATATAGATTCAGAGTGAACCCAATAGACAATATATACAATAAGGCGCACACAAAATGATATTTTCATGAAAAAAATAGGTAAAAATAGCGACCCAAGGCAACATTATAATAAATGAGAAAAAAAATTAGCATGCAAAAGATAAATTAGACCGAAGGTAAAAGTTCCAAAATACACTGAGCGAGGTACAAAACAAATCTTTGAAATAAAATGGCTAAAGCCATCACAATGCATCTTCATACCATTCAAGTGTACCACAACTGTCTATAATTTTAGATTTCTGCCTAGGAACTAGAATGATTATCATAATGCCACCACTCGTTCCCACTGAAACCTTGCGCGTGATCAAAATTTCATAAAGGGAATATCAATTATTACCATGATCCTTCAGCTCCCTTGCTAGGGTTTTGGAAGGCAGAGAAGCCCCAGTAGGTCTTCAGTGCATATGGCTGAGAGATGGTCACTCCTTCCTCTGTTATTTTTGCTACCTGCAATGTAGTCAGATTTAGACGACCAAAATATCGCACTTGTTGAATAAGATTAACAATCATCACAGAACTTGGTACATAGTACGATCATCTCAATGAACATGAAAATGCTAAAATCCATCTGTTATACTCTAAAACAAATATTTATCTAATGTAAATAAACATAATCTGGGAAAAATTGGGATGTCAAATTTGCTAGGAAGCATGGTGGGCCTAACAGGTGGTTTGTGATTAGGATTAATAAGATTTGAACCAAGCTCGAATTAAGCTCAATTTGGACGAGTTGAGGCCAAACCAAGCCAGGGTGATTTGGTTTAGGTTAGTCATAAGCTTGGGTTCACCTGGTATAGGGTTTCCGAGGTGTCTATATACATCCCTCAATCAAATGCTAGCGGGCATTATCCAAAAAATGCTTTCCCTTCCCTCTTCTCCTAGTCTGATGTTAAGAAAATTTAATCAAACCTTTTATTCTCATTGGAGCCTACAACTATTTCCACCCATTTATTGTTAAATATCCCTTGTTTCTATCCTTTTAGTCCGTTTCCCTTCATTAAAGTGAATGGAGAATATCTGTGTGAACATGTAAATGGAACCTGGCAAAAAATTGTAAAGCTAGTGCTTGAGTCATGGAAACATACTCAATCGCACTAATTGCACATCCACACTCAAAATATAATATTTCCATTCTTTCACAATGTGTGTTGCATATCAATAAAGACAACAAAGTAATCATTGCTATATAAGAGCGTGATATAAAATCTTAGATGATTATACCTGAAACTTGTTGATTGCTGATCTATCACGATATAAGAGCACAAGAAGGCACTTCTCCATCAGCTTAACAGCGTCTTCAAAACTTAGGTCTTCACGCCATTCAGCACGAAGTATAGGCCTTGCAAGATGATTCCCAAACCCAGTGGCCACATGATTGTCCTCAAAATGTGTGCCATTCATGCTCACCTATAATAGGCATTTCATGGTTAAATTAATTCAAACACAGTAACAAATCAAGAAGAAGAAGAAAGCATTTCCGCACCATCCCAAGATACTTCTGTCCATTCTTCACTCCACCAAGAACGAGTGAATTCCAAAGAGGATCAAACTTATTGCGCCGATTGTACATAACCCGAGTGAGATAATTGTGAACCTCCTTGGGACCAAGTGAGTTCCCATCATCCCACATGTTGTCGTATAAGCTAAGGGGGCAAAAATGCTATTTGTTAAAACATGAAAAGGCAAAAGGTGCATACATGAGATTAAATGTTCCATGAAGCAGTTAAATTCAACCAGATATTCACCGATAACAGAGTTGCTTACTATTTAAAACAAAAAGTTGCCAAATAATTAATACTTTTAGCAACCGTACGTGAAAAGGTAAGCAAGTTTCTTACATGAGCTCATCAAGATAGCGCAGGATCTCATGGAAATCACTGATTTCTCCACTTGCACCTAGGAGAGAATGTTTCCCAATAGGTTTTATGCGCTCCACACTCTTGTATCTCAGAGTAGATCCATAGGAACCTGCACATTGCAAAGAACAAAAGTTCATCTGTGTCAAGTAATATAGAGGGGAATAAATCATATCAGTAATGAAAAACGAAACTATCAGTTATATTCCTTCTTTCATATTTTTCTTTTTGCTTTGTTTTTCTTTTTCATTTATAATTATTTATTGATACTACCATTTCAAGAGTTCAAAATTTCTTCCAATGACAATTGAGTTTAATCTCTATAACTGGCATCTGAATGTTATTTGCATCTGCAAGGATTTCCAAGAGTGTCACATAGGCTGTTTTCTAATTTTCCATAAAATTCTTCCGGCAATAAATTCTATCTTCTCAGTTAGTGCATGTTTACCTTAGGCTTGGCTCACTTGCAAGTAAAATTAAAAAGAGGAAGTGGAAGATCACAAAATTAAAGGATCATAGATCACAAAATTAGTCTAAGTTCTGTGACTTTGTCTGCATATTCCACACATGCATTATTAATACAAGGAAGACCATTATTTGATTATGATTGTATTCGGCTTCTATATATGACTTCTTTAACTTCATATAGATAAGGCACTGCAGAATATATTAGAATCCTATGTTGGGAATAATCTACATTATATCAGAGCTGCATCTCCTCTGATCCTTGGAAGGAAAGTTCTACAACTACTATCCGGGCAGAAGTTTTTCACCATGGTATAATAGTGAATATTAATACAAATAAATTAAAATCTAAAAAAATGACCTCCTGTATCAGCCGCCAAGATAACACCTTCTTTGTATTTCATCCCTATCACTGACGTACCAGTCACATAAGGATACCTGTCCAAATATTTCACAAGTTCAATATTGTATAATTCAGTAGGGATGAGTCTATGATTGTATGATTCAAATGCAATAATAGAAAGTTGGGAAGACAACTGAATTCTCACATAGATATTATTTACAGCACCGGATAGTAATGCACAGGATACCGATGTGTCATGACTAAATATCAGTAGAAATTAAATAGTCTTTCATAGTTTAAGACTGAGAAGTATCATCTTATTTGTGATAATAGCAACTGATACAGCATGGTTTCAAATAAAATTCAGGTAAAAAAGCACTTCCAACTACCTTGAGGTATACTACCCATCAAATTTATCTAGTTTTTTTTTTACCTTTTGCTTCACCGTGACATAGAGTTGATTCTCTTTGTGAAGTAGTATTAGGCAGAAGCATTTTATGTCGTTCAAGCTTCCATGTGTTTTGTGTTTGTTGTCTAAATTTTAGAGGCAAGTGATTGTGAATGGAATGTTTGATAAGATAAAGATATCCTCAACCATATGCTTTCTAGATGGACATCATTTCTCAATTACCAACCTTATTAGATATGGTCCACTTGATTTCTCATTAGTGTTAATAAGTAGGTCGTTTCAGTTTCAGAAACAAAATTTATACTCAAATTCCATGCATCTGCTACTGTAATATATCCAAGTCACATAACCTGCTAGGACCTACAATTAAAATCAGTAGAAATCTAGATGAATTGTTACATGAAGGATCAGCTTAAATATCTAACCATACCATTAACTATCGCTGTCAAAGCTTCGAAAAAGACCTAATAAGAGCCTTTATAACAGTTCGATAGAATAAACCACAAAACCAACGCTGGGAGATACCTCGACAAAACCGACAGTGCATCGCTAGGGTAAAGACGACCATCAAAACTTTAAAAAAAAAAAGAGAAGATATTACGAGATCCTTACAAGGTCCTTTCAGTAGCTCCATCATCTACGATTGTTGCATCTTTCATGGCCAACGTCTGCAACCCAACACAAACGACTGGTTTAGAGAATGTCGACAATCGAGGGTACGGACGAAACAACTGACCTCCATAGCGTTCCGTCGATCGGAAGGGAGAGGCCAAGTACAGATTCAAAACAAAGAAGCACTTAGGTTTCGTTCATCGATAAGCAAGAGAAGATCGACGAGTAGAAGAGACAAATAGGCGAGCGCTTGCACCTTGACTTGTAGCCCAAGAATTGCTATGTGAGCCGGAAACAAAAAGGCCTGTCCGTTGGGAGCACGGCTTTATTAAATTTTTAGAAAAAAATACATAGTCAATAATTAATAAAATAAAATAAAATAAAATATTAATTTCTAAAATTTTATTTTAGCGAATTGAACATTTTTATATTTTAATAATCATCAATTAGTAATTTCACTTCAAATCCGAAACCACAGGATAAAAGGAAATACATATAAAAATCACAACAGATTTTAATTTAGAGGTTGAATCAACAATTCGAGCTTGGGGGAACAAACTGAACACTGAGCCCCCCTTCAAACCAAAATTAATAGCAATGGTTGTACATTAACTTCATCTTCTTCATCAAGTAAGTGATGCATAAATGCATTAGAAATCCATAACAAGGAAGAACTTTGGCTAGCCCTATGAAGGAAAGAAAAAAAAATCATACGAAGTATTTCAGACAAATAATTTTTTGGTTTTTCCATATCAGAAGGTACGCCTTGGTCTCTCCTCAGCGACATTAACTCGTAATGCGCGGCCATCCAAACTCTGGCAACATAGAACGGGCAAGAATCATTAACTGAGCAAGTTTAATATTTGCAAACTCAGACTAGCTGGGAAGATATCGACAGAATTATAATAAATTGGCGAAAATAAGTAAACTCACCTGTCCATCAAGAGCAGCAATAGCGTCGTCCATTTCAGCCTGCGATTCCATTTTCACAAAGCCAAATCCACGCGAACGTCCGCTATCTCTATCATACACAACCCTTGCTTCCACCACTTTACCATGTTCGCTGAATACTTGCTCCAGGCGGTCGTCATCCACTTGCCATGGCAGATTGCCAACATAGATTCTGAAGGAAGGTTCATACACTCGTGGAGTTCTTTCCACGCGAGAGCCCCTGGGGGCTGCTTTGTTTACGGCTAGGAGCCTGCCATTAATTTCCTGTTTCCATAATAGCAAACATGTTACTACCACAAAACTAAACGACCATGAGAAACTTTTTTACTCTAGTAGGAGAGTTCAGATATCTGAATCAGAAAGTAGCTAAAACAAAATAATACAGGATGTTATCTTAAGCTCATGGCGACAAGCAAAATTAGAATCGATGAATCAGGAAGCATGTGACAATTTAAAAGGGTTGATAAAGAACTGTTAACCTGGCACATAAGATTCAACAGTTTGAAAGGTTGGAATGACTAGATTTTGATTTCATCAATCGATAAAAATAATTGGAAAAATAACATTTCTCCATAACCTTGCTACACTTTGATGCTGAAGACTGAATATTTTTTGCTTGTCCTCTCTCTCAGACTGAAAGTTAAATGCTCCAGTCTAATTGAGTTGGTCTGCGACTAGGGACCAAACAATTTATATGATGGTATACAAAGCATCCAGGTGAATTTAAAGCTAATTCATTTCATTTAGCCTGAATTGATAGTTGCACAAGTGACAGATTGAACACTCAGACAAGTCTGGTATGTAACAAAACAACTAGCATGCAGAAGAAACAAAGTAGTTTTCTAGATAATTTTCAAGATTTGGTCTTCTGTGGGCTTTAGAGTGATTAAACATTTTGTTTAAAAAAACATAAAGTTAAAATGCCGTGAAAAAGAAATCATGGGAATGCTACAACGTAGCATTTCTATAATATTACCAAGATAACTTGTCCTATGAAAGTGTAAGGCATATAGGATGATAGACATCACAAATTTGTTCCAACGATCACATTGCTCCAATATGATGCAATCTAAGCTGCATTTGGTTCCTCAAGAAATGACTGATTAGTGATTAGGCTAGCTTTAATCCTAAATTTAGTAATCTGCTCGGTCACCAAATAAGAGAAGTGAAACGGCAACTCAATGGCAGATTTTCATAGTGTATCACCAACATATGAAAAGCTAGCAAACTGAAATTTAATGGATTTTAACTGTAGAATATGAGGTTATGATTCAGAGGTTCGTATTCATGTGATCTAATTTTGAGACTCAAATTCAAGTGCTTCTGTGTTCAAGTTCTATATCATAGAGAAGAGCAATTCAATAATACAATAAATCAGAACAATACACTATATTTTGAGGATGAGCAAAGAAAAAAAAAAGAGGAGAAATCGTTAAAATCCTATAGAAGGAAAGAGTAATTTTGCAAGAATAAGAAGAGTTGGACAAATTTCCTGCCATCCTGACAGCTAATGGTAGGTAAGACAAAGTTCGCAAATAGTAAAAATTCCAGATTGGTTACAAGTACTGAATTTATATATCCATGGAATTTCCTACACTGAAATATCCAAATGCGAACCCCAAAATAGCTGGGGCTTACACTACACATAGATGAAGGTCATTTATATAGGCTACACGTGATCAAATCATGAAACTTAACCTAAACCATCATTGTGTAGCCTATATGAATGACAGAATGAGGCCTCCTCAAAGTTTGCCACAATGGTTCACAAAGATAATGCTAGCATTCTGATTATTCACCTTTCTACCACACAACAACAAGCTATATCTCCCAATTATGTGGGGCTAGCTTGTTATCCATGTTTCTAGCTTCTCTTACAAGGAGAATATGGGTCAATACTACGGCAATATCAAAGTCCATGCGGAAGTGTTGAATTAATCTCGATCAAATTACACAAAATCTTAAAACCAAGTAAGAACAATAGAGCATAATGCATCACGACACAAGCTTGACTCTAAGGACAAAATAGCTGAAGTGTAAGAAAACAAGAAGAAAACAACATCATGGATCCAGAACCGCATAAAGCTTATATTGGCAATTCATCTTTAACTGAGACAGTGTTTGGGCATTCACAGATATTTTCCACTCAACTTTAGGAGAAAGAATAGCATTTTTTTTAATAATCAAGGAGAGGACTTACATAACGATGGAACATCTCAACGGCTTTGTCTGCTTCTTCTACAGTACTCATCGTCACGAATCCAAATCCACGACTTTGATCAGTCTGCCGATTGTAAATCACCTGCAAGCACAGAAGCAGAGACCAGAATCGCACAAATAACTTAATCACGTATAACAAAGAGAATAAAATGATCGATTGGTGGGCTAAAAGCTGAAAGAGACGTCTTCATTTCAGGATCCCATCAAACGCCTTGAAGTTGTTTTACCTCCGCGACCTCGACAACGCCAGACGAATCGAAGAGCTGAGCCAATTTCTCGCTGTCTATATCAAAGGGCAGGTTTCCGACATAGAGCTTAGCCTCCTCAGGCGGCTCGGCATAAGGCTCCTCTTCCTCCCCCACTGCGAAGCCGCTGCCTCCATCGGCCACTACCCCACCTTCCACCGTCGGCTCCTCTTCTCCCTCATACTCCTCGATCCCAGCAGCGGCTCCCTCCTCGCCCCCGTCAAATCCAAAATCTCCGTCTTCCACCTCATCCTCTCCCGCCTCCTCGTCCTGTCGAGCCCAATCGGAGGTCTGCGCGACGAAGGGAAGAAAACGAAACTTCTTTTCGAGGGAGAAACGCGAAGCGGAGCGAGAGGAGTGGAGGAAGGGGAAGGGCTTGAAGGCGCGAGGCAATGATAGGAGAGGGAGGGAGCGCTTGGTGTTGGACGAAAAGAAGGTGGTGGGGAGGGAGGGTAGAAGGCCTTCTGCCATGGATACGGGCTTGAAGGCCGCGGCTGCCGCCATGGATTGCGAAGGGGAAGAGATAAGGGAAAAGGGGAAGAAGAGGCGAACAGAGACGGACTGTTTGGGGTTTAGATTCAGCGTGAGAGACATATTGACGGAAAATTCATTTTCGATCCTTCAAAATAAAGATATTGTCAGATCTAGCTCCTTGATCCGTAGTTCAAAATATGAAGGGACAAATTCATAAGTATCCATCTAAAAGATTCAATTCCGCCCGACCCGATTTATACTTAAACACTCACTTTTGCTTGCAATTTAACTTAAATCTCGATTTAAAAATTAATTTGAACTCAGCTTTAAAATGTGCTTTTCCCCTTCTATCCCATCATTAGAGGCGCCTCCCCATGCAAGAAGCACCCAGGTTGGTCTCTCCTCATGGACGCCCAGACTATTAAATCAGAGAGAAGTATCAAACGAGCACCAAGATGAGTAGAGGTGCTCAGTAGACAATTGAGTTAAAAAGTTCAACATGTTAGGAGTGACCAGACACCAATTAAGTAGCTCAAATCTCCTGTTCCCAATATTATCTGTCTTTGTATTTCACTCGTTATCCCAGTCCTTCGGCGGTGGCCTCTGGATGCAGCCCCGATCAACATTATAACTCTTGGGAAAGATGAACCCAAAGGGGTCACTATCGACATGATCAGCACCAGAATCCGACCGGATCTAAGCACACTTTCCTCTGCCGTTGATCTAAGCTCATACTTAGATCCGGCCGGATTCTGGCCCCGATTATGCTGATAGC